>CAUYQG010162925.1:0-39797 GCA_963574415.1 Tarsius wallacei
GGGGTGGGATTGGCAGTAGTGGTAATCTGCCGGAGGTGAGGAGAGCACACCTCATCAACAAGGCTACTGAAAAAAAAAAAGAACTAAAAGTTCTTCCTCTAGATCTGGCACAAGACAAGGATGCTCCTCTTTTGCCATCTCTTTTCGACAAAATCCTGAAAGGCCTAGCCAAGGTAATTAGACTAGAAAAAGAAATAAAAGGCATCCAAACTGGAAAGGCAGAAGTAAGTAAACTTATTCTATTTAGAAATTCACTCTAATTCATTTTACATCAATATTAGCTATTTTAGCTTTCAGTATGACCCAGTATCAGTATGACTCAGTATCACCTTATGCCTTGTATCCTTGAAACAAAGCCCATATTTCAAAGTTAATGACGTAAGTAACTCAGAGGCATGAGAGCATGAACTCTGTGTATTCTCTAGGTTCTAAGTACATTTTTTTTCCTTTTGCATATCACTTTTTGAAAACGTCCAAGCAGCAGTAAAGTATAAAATGATTTTATATACAATAACAATAATTATGGCTTTCTTTGATATCGTCTGTCAATTTTCACATTCAAGAGGATGTAAAATTATGTGTAGTTACAGAAATGACTGGTTCTGAATACGAATACTAGCAAAAAATATCTGATTTCCTTTTAAAAAGTTTACACCAAGAACAAAATTTATTTGCAAAAAGTAGAATGTATTTCTGATTATAAATACAATGCATGCCCATTAGACACAATTTGGAAATCCAGACAAAGACAGAAAAGAAAATTATGATTATTCACAAATTTTACTGTTCAAATAAACTATTATGAACATTGGAGTCTGTTTCTAGTATTATTTGTGCATATACAAATGCCATGATGAGCAAACATAGATATTTTTGTGCTCACATATTTGATTATGTTTTTAGCTGTGGAATGGCTGCATCAATAATAATAATAATAATAATAATGTGAGAGGCAGGTATTTTCAATATTAAAAATGAAAAGCAAATATATATGAATAACTAGCATTTTGAGAAACAAAGCAAATACATATGTCCAATATGTTGACCATCAGCTCTGATTTAAATTTTCTGTGCAAACAGCTATCCAAGACCTTTTCTACACCCATCCAGAATGACGAGAAAGTGCCTTGGAATCCATGGGCCTTAAACTGATGAGATACCATGACCTTCCATTAATTTAGGAAATGTCATTACAAATGGAATTTCTCAGGAGCATACTATTAATATTACAATTGAAATTGGCTCTCACTTTTCTTACTTTCAGAGGAAGTCACTCTGGTGATATGACTAAATTATTTGTGCAGAAAAAGCTATGGATATGTGTATATAATTAAACTGTGAGCTTTCATATCCATTGAGGTATGCCTTTAATTATATTCCATGAGAGGATTGTTTTGCAAATGCTATCAGTTGTTCAATTTGAACATGAATGAACGATCTTGGACAAATCACTTCACAGTTTAGTTTCCTCTATGTAAAACAAGAAAGATAATAATTTGGAGGGAAGGGAGCAAATGAGAAAAAAGTGAAAGTACAGACTTATTTATTTAAAGTTATCATCGCTTCTTGGCCTTTTGGCTAAGGTCACGTGTAAAGTTATCATTATTACGATTATAAATAAATGATTATATCAATTTGAATATTTAGTATTGTCTGATCACACACATTTTAGTTGTTGTAATACTACATTCTAAATTGTGTTTTCTGAGCTTCCCTCTCCAAATTCTCACATAAATGTTAAGAAAATGTTATGAATGTATCACTTTTACTCTATTGTTTATAAAATCTCTGTATGAAAAAAGTCAGTGAAGTGTTGCTACGTGGATATTACATTATGGGCTGCTGTTAATAACTTGGGTGGAATATTGGAATATTCAACAGACATATCAAATCCATAATCTTTGCCAGGAAGTTTGTCAGAGTGTATTTTTCCATCAATCTAATAAAGTTGACCATCAAAGGCTAAATTCATAAAATAACACAGAACTGACTTTTTAGTTCCCTGTAAAAATATTTTTAAAACAATTTGAGTGGTATACTTCCATTTTGAGATAATAAAATCACTACCTGATCTTTGAAAATTTTATTTGAGATGACAAGGTTTAACACAAACTAGAATCCATAGTTAATAAATATCTTCTGGGGCCACTGTCTTGCTAGACCCTGGTGTGGCCATGTGCTCTTTGAGTTATGGTTGTCGCCTTGCTTCCTGGCTTTGGCACCCTCCCCCACCTTGGGGAGGTGAATCCTCTCTCTCTCTCTCTTTCTCTGTAATTTATTTTTAAATAAACTATGTTTTTTAAACTTAAAATAAAAGAGATATCTTTTGCAAAAACTGATAACTGGTGCAACTTGATTGACATTAATGTAAAATGAATCTATACACTGTCAAACAGGTATAATGTCTTTTTTCCCCAAGAAAAATTGTATTGAACATGAAATAAGTTATTTTTAAATAGTAACTGTTAGATTGCTAGTACTTTAAAATCTGCTGCACTGCTTAGACATTGTGTTCTTATAGAAAGCTCTTTTCATTTTCTTTCTTTTTTTTTTTTTTGAGTTGGAGTCTCACTCTGTCGCCCAGACTGGAGTGCAGTGGCCGCTCCCGGCTACTGCAGCCTCGACCTTCTGGGCTCTGGCGATCCTTCTGCCTCAGCCTTCCGAGTAGCTGGAATTACAGGCCCGCGCTACCATGTCCAGCTGATTTTTTGATTTATTGTAGAGATGAGGTCTCACCAAGTTGCCCAAGGGGGTCTTGAACCCGCGGGCTCAGGCAATCCACTCACCTCAGCCTCCCATCATTTTCTTTTTTTTTTTTTGAGTTGAAGTCTCACTCTTGTCACCCAGACTGGAGGGCAGTGGCATGCTCACAGCCACTGCAGCCTCCACCTGCTGGACTCCGGTGATCCTTCGTCTCGGCCTTGCATAGAAAGGTCTTTTTGAAACACACTTAATACATAGTAATACCAACTATTCTGATTTAAAGTATTCTGATGCAAAATGTGACCCAATTGTAAAGTTTCTTCCTAATACCTTGGTCTTTTTTGTTTTCAGAAATAAACCTCGATCATTTTTGTCATCTCTGCTACTTTCCCAATCTCTGCTTCCTCAAACATTTTGTAATCCAGATGCTTATTTCTGACAGCTGATCTTTTAAACCGAAGATTTTAAACTGAAGCTTGTAATTTTTTATCACTTGATTTGCCTTAATCACAACTGTACCTGGCCCACATGAATTCTGCCCTCATAGACTTGACCTGTTCTTCCCTAGGCTGTCATATGAACAAGGTTGTATTTCTGACTGTCCATAAATGAAAAAAAAATTCCACCAGTTTATCTTCTTATCTTTCCCACCCATTATTGTTACTGCCTTCAAGCAGCAAATCAGAGGTAATCTTTGATCGTTTTTCTTTCATCTCACTTGGCTAAAGTTACTTTTCCCCTCAGGAAACTTCTGAAATTTATCCCTTTCACCATGAAGCTATTACTAAGAATATTTCACACATATTTAATGTTACCATTTTGGTTCTTGCAAATTTCTCCTTCATGCTGTATATCCTATCAAACTTTGGTGTGGACAAAATATCTGTAAAAATTGTTTTTTCTCATTAAACTAATTATTTAATTCTCTCAACTGGGTTTTCAGACTGCATTAACTACTGCATTTTTTTCATTCTCGCATTATTTTTCTACCATTCATTTTTTTCCTAATCAATTTCTTTGTTGTTTTTTCTCTCAGCGTGCCTCCCACAGGTGGGTACATTTGCTCCACACACTGTTATCAAATAACTAATGTTCAACAAAATTGTGACCGAAAATTGACCAGATAATTTTTTGAAGTCCAATAATTTTTAGTTACCTTTAAGCCAATTGTATTTTTTTAACTTAATGTTTGTTTTTAAATCTCCGACAAAGCACTTTATTATATGCTCTCTCTGGCCTCACTCTCAATTATGAAGTAGGATCTTTTAAACTTTTAATTTAGCTGTCTTTAACAATTTTTTTTCCCTTTAGGCTACAAGTATGTGCTTTCTCATAGAAAAAAATATTAGGACAAATGCTTTGTTTCCCTAACGTGGATCCAAAAAGACCTTAAGCAATGGTACTGATACCACTAGATATTAATATGCACCTAATTTTATGACTTCATTTCTCAGGAAAAGTCCATTTCTTTAGTTTCAATCTGCTCACAACTTATGTTTCTGATGATGACACTGCTCCTTTTCCAATACTGGTTGTGTGACCTTGAACAAGATATTTAACCTCTCTCACCCTCAGTGTCCTCATTTGCAAAAATAAAGAATAAAAATAGTACCCATTGAATAGGATTGTTGTGAAAATTACATGAGGAAATCCATTTTCTAAAGGCAGCTGGGAACTTTATTCTGTATTCTTAAGTGGAAATCAGACAGCTTCTCCCCCACTGCCTTGAATGAGAAACTATGTAGCCTTTATTTCTGACAGCCAACTGCTAACCACAAACTCTAGCTGAAGATGACACTGGTAATAGGAGAACAGAGAAATGGGAAGAATCTCCTGAAGACATTTTTCACCTGCTGAATCAAACCTAAATTCCTCCTAGTTGTGAACATTCTGCTATGTCATTTACATACTTCTTCTAGTTGAAGTTGAGGTTTCTGTTGATTTTAAATGAACACAAATAAGGAATTTGGTGAGTTGTACAACTTTTGAGGAGCAGAAGTGCCATGGGTTATAGGTGCATCAGTCAAAGACAGTCTAGGTCAAATGTGAGCTTCACTGTTACTTGTACTACCATCAAATCTGAGAAACCCTGGAGGCCAGTGCAGCCAGCCTCGCCTTCTGGCCCTGTGAATCTCAGGCAGACACATGGAAACACTGAGAAAAAAATAATACCAAGATTACAGTAATATAAGAAAATATTATCTGCAGGGTGTGGTGACTCAAGCCCGTAATCCCTGCACTTTGGGAGGCCCCAGGCTGGGGTGCAGTGGCATGCTCATGGCCACTCCAACATCAACCTGCTGGGCTCCAGAGATCCTTCTGCCTCGGCCTTCCAAGAAGCTGGAACTACAGGAGTGCACTACCATGCCTGGCTAATTTTTGATTTATTGTAAAGACATGTCTTGCCAAGTTGCCCAGGCTGGTCTTGAGCCCACGGGCTCAGGCAATCCACTAGCCTAGGCCTCCCAAAGTGCTGGGATTTTAGGCTGAGCCACCGAGCCTAGCCGGTATCATGCTATTTAAAAAAGGATTTATTTTACATTTTTTGATAGGAAATAAATTAGCATATAAACTTTGTAGGACTATATCTTTTATTATTGAGATCATCAATAGGGCTAGTATGTACTCTTTTGTAATATAGCTGTGAATCAAAATTATTTACCCTGGTATTTTAACTTTAAGACAACACAATATCCCCCACTTAATATCCAACCAAGAAAAGATTTTGACCATCAAGGGACCTGGTTCAGCTTAATTTCTGAGCTGATCTCTTTTTCATAATTTTTCCTGGCCCCTGACTCTCTGTCCCATCTCCACATAAAGGCCCTTTTCCTGCTTTTGACCATTGCTACTCCATGGCTTCGATCCTTACTCTAAGTCTGAAGACTTGTTCATACTTGCCTCTTAGCATTTCTGGTTCCTGGTATAATCAAGCAGGTCCTCCAGGTGGTTTAAGCTCATTCAGATCTTTATGTTGGCCATAATCTGCTCACACCAGGGAATCTACATGGTTTCTTTATTTTTCATGCAATGCATAATTGTTTCCAAAATTTGGTTAAAAGCCTAAGCTCCTTAATTTTGCTACAATTTATTTTAAAATAGCAGTATTTTTATTGAAGAAAAATTAGCTTAAGCAACAGACTGTTAACATAGGTGATAAGTGTTTATAATTACATGCTATAAAAAGCTAAACACTTGGCCATTATATTAATTACATATTTTTTAAAATTCCAAAGAAAAATGCATTGGGTTGCAGTTTGTCATTTTGCTTGTTGTTCAGAGATTGCAGGTAAGGCACACTGACTGCTTTTGAGAAACATTCTCTCCCCACCTTCAAAATAAGGGTAACATTTGTCTAAAGCAGTGCAATGCAGGAACCCCAATTCTGGGAGGGCTTACCCATAATGTTTACCTATTCCAAAGAAGTCACCCAGAGGTCCAGCAAGGACAGACACTGGTTTATTAAAACTTAAGTTCCTGTAGTTCCAGCTACTTGGAAGGCTGAAGTGGAAGGTTCATCTGAGCCCAGCAGGTTGATGCTGGGGTGGCTGTGAGCATGCCACTGTACTCCAGTCTGGGCTATGGAGTGAGACTACAACTCAAAACAAAACAAAACCCTTTAGTTTATTAAAGTTTATTAAAACTTACAGGAGGCATCAATGGCAACAGGTTGGTGAAGAATCTGCTTCTCAGAACATTACAATAAGCAATTTTAGAATCAAGCAAGTTAATTATTCAAAGAGTTGCAATTATTGATCAATGCAATTATTACAATTACATTGATCAAGAGTGACATCATCATTGTTTTCAGCTTTGCTCCATCACCTGGATCCCATGACTCATTACTGGAAATATGCATATCTCTTAGAGACCAGCCTTGACCAGAGGCTACTCCCTAAGGACAGAAAGAAGCCATATACAGGAGGAAACAGTCTATTTCCAGACAATATCTCATAAGCAATGAATTTCAATGCTTGCATATGGGATAGGAAATATAGGGTGCAGTTGTACAGCAGATTGGTGCTAAGAATAAATGCAACAGGGACTAGAATTGGGTATCACCTATCTTGAACGTGATTTGGTCTTTGCTGTAGACACAACAAAGTTTGGGGTATTGATGGTTCACCTCTTTGGAGGGCTGAACCTGTCTTCTTTTTTTTCTTTTACCCACTATGTCTAACATTAGAGTCACAGATAGCTTACAACTATTTGTTGAAATAGTGAATAAAGAAGATTATAAAGTGAGGATCAAAAAAGTCAACAGACTTATGAGGCAGTAGCACCAAATAAAAGGGTGGGAGCTGATTTTCAGACTCGAATTTAGTGTCACATCTATTTGAACGTTATGAGTTGCTTACATCCAAGCATATCTTTGGTAAAAAGAGTATGATATATGCACTTAAATTTTGAAAAATCAAATATATTTCTGCTATAAGGTTACAAGAAACACTTGCCAGCCATAAAATCACTTGACCTAATTCAAAACTTTAGTGTATTTTTCTTTTCCACGTTAAAGTTTCTCTTTTCATATCTTGTTCAAGCATAGTTAGACTCCCTACAAAGTGTGAAGCATTTTTGGTGACCATGTTCAAGGTCTTTGCTACATTGAGCAAAGGTGATTCTTCTTCATCTTTCCTGGAGCTGAGCCAGTGGTAACAATATAGTCTATTTTGCAAAGAAAAAAAATTGGATAGGGTTATTATTCAAATCATTTATCATTGAAAATTCAGGAACATTAAACTGTCTCAGAATTTTTCTAAAATTCTGTTAGAAGATGCATTCTGAGGTGAATACTTTCTGAATTACTTTTCCCTTGTATCTTTGGCTTTCTTTTCTACATATAATGGATAAATTCTGCGTGAGCTTTTTCACTTTTACTGCAGAAAGACAGCCAAATAGCCAAATAGAATTGATTCAGACAGAATTGCACTCTTTTGCTCACATTCCAATTTTGAAGAGAGAATGCTATGTGAAGAAAGTACATTTTCTATCAATTCTTCTTTTGAAAAGCCAGTATGAACATGTGGTGGGAATAGAAACTCATATAATAGCCAAAAAACAGCATATCTGCAGGATTATTAAATTTATTAAAATGTGTAAAGTGCTTGTAAAAATACCTGGCCACAGTTTGTGCTTTGTACAAATATGGGAAAAAAAATAGACATAATAGCAACGATACAGGTGTATGATAATGAGAGGCCTAAATTTCTAAAGGAATAACTGCAAATTTCTAAGCCTGGGATCTAGTAATCACACGATATAATTTTTTTTTTGTTTCTTTTACTCGTTTCCAGAGGAAATGAAAACAATTTACTATATCATATTATTTACTTTTACTTCTATGTAAATAAGTATTTTTTAAATTTCATTTTTCAAGTTTTACAAAATTATTAGTTCTTAAATGCTGTTGCCAGAGGAAGGAATCCCTCAGCTCAACTAATATTTATTGATGCTAACCCGATGCTCCTTCTCTTCAATCAGTCATTAACTTTGGGGACCAGTGTCAAAAGTTAGTCCCATAAGAATTACACGGGGGTTTCTTTCCATGTACCTTCCCAGGTCCAGCCTCTGAGATTATTATTCAGACGGCTAAAAATGGACATTTGGGATGTGCTGGTTTGACAAACCTTGTCAGGTTTTCCTGATCCATGAGGTTTCCATCAACACAAGGCATTACTGTCCTTGTCCTTTTACAGGTGAGCCAATGTAGAAAGCAGGAGAGGTTACACTACTTGATTGAAGGTAAAACAGTTAATTGTTGAAAGGCTAAAATAGGCATGCCAAATACAGTTTGCTTTCATTGCACAATTGGAAATTTAATTAGAAAGTCAAGGCTCCTGACAGATCAGGGGTTAATATAGGTCCAGTGTTAAGATGTCCTTAAACAATCTTTCATCCTTAAGCAGGGCACTATCTTTATTCTTTTCTTTGTTCTTCTATTTACTCTAGTTATTCTGAATCTTGTGTTGTATATTTCAGTTCAGTTTAGCAAATATTTACTACCTATAATGTGCAAAACTCCACTCTAAAACCTGTATTTATTTTTACTCTCATATTGAAATGTATCTTTGACTGTGTTTTGTCTTAATTTACAGCTCAAAAAATGAGAAAAGTACAGCTTATCAAATTTGAGATTAAGAAATAAATGACTAATTATACTTCATATTTAAAAATCTTTGCATTTTTAGATTGGCTCAGTAAATTAATTAGCTACATAGGCAATATAAAACCTTAATGTGCAGAGTTATGAATTTTTAATATAACAGTTTCTCTGTTCATAGCTATAATATGCTTCTGGCAATATTTTTTGAAGTACATAATATTTGTACTCAATTTTCCCTTCTGTTGTTCTATTCTAAGTTTGGAAAAACTATCTCAAAACCAAATTTCTAAACTAAGTTTGGACTTACAAACCTAATAAACAAAAGCCACAACTGAATGCATCTCTCAGAAGAGAATTATGAATATGTATCGTGGATGGTTTAAGAATAGGGATGATGCTTGCACCCTGATGCATACTTTTACGCTGCTGATGGACAAGCACCACCATCATTCTGTAGGAATTTGAGCACAGTGAGGAAATTACTATGGATTATTGAGCTTTTAATAATAATTAACATATTGGATATTTTTCAAGTGCCACACTCTATGTTATACTCTTTAATTGCTCTCATTTAATTTTTACAACAACCTTATTATAATCTTCATTTTATAGACATGAAAACTGAGACATGGGTAAGTTATATAACATTTCCAAAGTGACACAGTCAGTGAGCGGCAATGCTTGCATTTGAGTTGAAAAAATTTGAGCCTAGAATTTGTAGTTTTAACCATAGTGCAGAACTATTTAGTATAAGGCCGCAGGACCTTTACAACTCTTCATTAACTCACTTGGAGAAATGAATAGTTAATTGGACAGAAGATATGTGTATCTCAAGCTTAAAGCAGGATTGCATTTCAAGAAGGGTTTTGTTTAATTTCCATGCCATTCCTATAAAGCATTTCTGGTTTATCACTCATGTTCTAAAGACATCTGGACAATAAATAATAAAACCAAGAGAGAATAAACAAGTCCTTAATATCACAGCTTTCTTCTACCAGTTTCCTTAACCTCCACTGCTATTTTGTATTATTTTTCATAAAAAACCAGACTGACTTTCTTCACCTTAAATAAGGAATCACTGCACTTTGTTTCATCAAAATATTTCAAACGGAAACGGAATGTTTTAAAGGAAAGAACATCTATTTGGTGCAACAGATTCAAATATTAATATTTTCAGACTGGATTTGAAAAGCAGTTTCCAGAATATTCTTACTCCTGAATTCTAAGACACAAGCATAAATAATTCCATTAACATTTTTTGGTTTTAATTCCTTTCATCTATAGAAATGCCAAAGAAAAGCTGTGTAACAGGGATCACAGCCAAGGCTGGTACCCAAGGTTGCTCAAAACTGGAAAAGATTATGGATGTCAGAGGCTTCTCTTAGTGATGCATGGAGACATAGCAACTCCGTGAAGTGTTAGGACAGGAACAATTTATAAATGAAGCTTTAACTCTTCCAAATCCATTTTCATCTGTTTCATTAATACCTGCTATCAAACCAAGAAATAAAAGGAAGGGATTCACTCAAGGATGGATTTAAAAGCAAGAACAAAAGTATGAAAACAATAAGCATCTGATGAGTTTACCATAGAGGCCAACACTCACCTACAGCTGGGATTCTGAAATGTGTTTATCCAGAAGAGGTATTAGAGAGTATAAAAGCTGTCCTCAATAGAGTAACTTTTCTAAAAGAGAATCAAAGAGTGAAATCATTGGACAAAGGATTTTAGTTATCCCAAGACATAGTATCAGACTCTCAGTTTTAACTTTTAACATGAAGTATTATTCATGAACGAAAGCTACTGATTTTCAGCCTAAGGAAAATAATTTGAAAAAAACAGGTAACAATTGGAATAAATAAGGATACTATAATTTCTGATGAGTATACAAGGGCCCAAAAAGCCTTGTACAATAAATAACTATAGATAACTTTTCCAGCAGGGAGTTGAGTAGGTGAGAAAATGAGAATTTAGGCATCATTCATCTTATCAGCACAGCTCAGCTTATTTTGATAAATATATGAGAAATAGGAAGTGAAAATTTTTTTTGTTTGTTTCAAAGAGATGACAATCTAAAGTTATCAATAGATACACTTTGATATTCGTTTTGGCACACCAGGCCTGATTAAGCCTAAGATCTGGGGTGGGTCCCTCCTCCCCCAAACACTGTTCAGCCTTTCTTGGCCTAACTTTACTTGTCTCTTCAGAATTCAGCTTCACACGGCCGCTTCCAAAATGCCACTCCCAACTCCTTCGTCCCAGGTGAATCTGTATCCATTCCTACAATTCCCATGGGTTGGCCCCCATTAAAACACAGGCTACACACCATCATGCTTGTTAGCTCCTCCGTGTGCCTCCAACGGACTATGAGTTCTTTAGTGGCAATTCCTACATGGTTTGCTCAGTCTTTCAGATGGCATCCTGTAGATTTCCAGTCAGAATTCCCATCTGGGCCACTAAGAAACGAATACAGGAATTTTAGTGTCTTCAAGACGCCATAGCACAACATTTTCAAGGTTTAATTCTTAGAACAACTAAGGCAGCCTGACTTTTGCAATTGGTAAAACCAAAGCACTTAAAATTAATGACAAATCGAATGCACTTAAATTACACATACAGCCAGCATTAGACAGGTATCTTTCTAAAAAAAAAAAAATGGTCATGTGTGTCATTTGAAGGAAAAAAAAACAGAAATTGTGAAAATACTCTTTTTTTTCCTCTGAAAAGATCATGGAAATGTAGAGCTTATGCAGAAGGACAAAGAGATAACTTCAGAAATTTGGAGCAAGTTGAAAATTAATAATATGGTCTTGGCCACAATTAGAATTTCTGAGCAGAGAGGAATTTCTGAGGTCATCTTGCCCAAATCCTTTATTTTACAGAGAGGTAAAGTGATTATCTAAGGGTCCCATCTTCTGTTTGTTAGTTATAAAAGGCAGAATGCAGATTAATAACCAGGTGCTCTTACTCTAAATCCAATATCTTTTCCAGGCTATCACAGCTCCTTCAGTACAAGTAGAAACAGCGTGTTTTTGGTCCCAAGTTAGCAAAAGGATCAGCATATGTTTATTGCTTTATGTGATGTAAACATAATACGACAATACCACTAGAACCAGAGGAATAACTCTTTGCATAACATCATCTGGAAATGAGTATACAAACAAACGCTGGTGAACTAGTAGAATGTGCAGGATATGGTTTTAGGGTATGGTTAGTCTCCACCATTTGGAATGATACACACTTGTTTCATGCAACCCTGAGGGTGAATAGAACTGCAACAAACATACCTGTGCAGGTATCTTTTTTGTAGCATGATTTGAGTTCCTCCGGGTATATTCCCAATAGGTGAATTGCTGGGCCATAGGGAAGGTCAATTTCTAGTTCTTTCAGAAATGGCCACACTGTCTTCCAGAGAGGTTGCACCGGTTTGCATTCCCACCAGCCGTGTGGCATCAGAGAAATGCAAATCAAAACCACATTGAAATACCACCTAATCCGAGGAAGAATGGCCATCATTCATAAAACAAACAACAACAGATGCTGGCGAGGATGCGAAGAAAAAAGCCACCTAATCTCAGTGTGTGTGGACAGGTTATGGAGGGTGTCATATTGAGAAGGAGAGGGGGCATTATGCTTTAGCTGGAGTAGGTAAACCTGAGGCCAGAAAGTTACTGCTCCAGGCTAAGAGGTGTCAGAAATGGGCTGGAGCCTTGACTTTCTTTCTCGAAATGTCTGGGTGACTTTTGAAATGTTAACTTACATAATCTGTTAATGAAAGAGAGGTAAAACAAGAATGATTACTTTATAAAATGATTGTGGAGTTTATAGGAGAGGAGAATTGTAAAGTCCTTAGCAAAGAGTGAGGTATCAATAAACAGAAGATATTGTTAATGTCTTCAATAATTGGGTCTGCAGCTTGAACAGTGCCTAGGTTAAAGTTTGTGCCTGAATAAATACCTAACAGACAGAATAAGAAGTAGAAAAAAAAATGTATAAAACTTTCAACACAATTGTGTGGATTCTTTCCTTTCTCTTCTCTCTGGCTGTATGTTATATACATATATAGAAAAATAAGAGGTGAGTGGATCGCCTGAGCCGCGGGTTCGAGACCCTCCTGGGCAGCTTGGTGAGACCTCATCTCTACAATAAATCAAAAACTAGCCGGGCATGGTAGGGCGCGCTGTAGTTCCAGCTACTTAGAAGGCTGAGGCGGAAGGATCACTGGAGCCCAACAGGTCGAGGCTGCGGTGGAAAAGAAAAATAACACTGCTGATTATTCAAACTTATCTCTGAATAAAAATTGAATTTTAGATCATCTTAAAACAGCTCTTTAAAATGTATATTTTGAGCATACAATGAAGGTTGTTTTGAATGATTGTGATAATTTTTAAATCTAAATTCACCTTTCTATAATAAATTTTATTTGTTAAAATAAAATAAAGCTGTGCCCAAAGGCAATTTTTTTTAATGTGATTTTTGAGTGGCAATGAATGAGAAAAGGTTTGCAGAAAAAGTTGTCTTCCTTTGGGAGATCCAAATTCATTCCTGAATTCTTATTGCTAATGATAAAAGAATTGAGTGACTTGTTATGAAAAATAGTCATCTGTGCTAATAGGCAGAGAAAACACAGCAATAAATTACTACAGTGATCTTTTTACTTTTTTATTTGGTGTTGATAAAAAAATCACTAGGCAGGGGAGGTAGAAATTCAGGCAATAATAGGCCAGGCTTGGTGGCTCAGCCTGTAATCCCAGCACTTTGGGAGGCCTAGGTGAGGGACCTAAGAGACTTTAAAAGCTATACTTGCTGTAAATCCCTACCTCATGCTTGCTGCACTGTATTCTATATAAATCCCTACCTCACGTTCACTACACTGTATTTTATATACCCTCCCTTACCTTGTGTTTGATATATTTTATAATTTCCTACCTCACATTTGCTGTATTTTAAATTCTACCTCAGACCCCGTGAGACTAGGCACATAATGGGTGCCTGGTGGTGACTACAATTGTAAAGTTATACCCTGATTTAAGCAGTGTTTATACTTAACTTTGTTAAGCCTTTGCTTATATCAATTACCATGATGGCTTCTTCAGCTTTTGCAACTGCAAAGCAAGCAATAAACCCCTCCCGAACATTCCTTTGCTTAGATTATGGTAGACTTGGTGGCGCCAGCCACCCTCCTAGTGGGCTCTGTGTTGTTTCAAACCTCCTGCCTACATGCTCAAGTTGATTTATGCACACTGATTATGTAAACCTAGCTTATCTGGCATTCCATTCTGCCCATTTAGCTGTTACTTGTCCATCACAAGCAACTAAGCCCGAGCCCGGGCAAATCAAACTCGAATCAACCAATCAAAGTCTTTGTAACTACATCACATAGTTTTTATGCAATCCTGTGTGAACAAGTTTGTAGTGTCACCCCATCCCCTCAAAATTATGTATAAAAGGTACGTGTTAACTTGAGTCGGGGCTCTCGTTCCTGAACCACTGCGTCGGTTTCAAACATGAGCCCAGACTCGAGTCTGAATAAAGACCCTCGTGTGTTTGCATCGGAGCTGGCTCTTTGGGGGTCTCTCGAATTTAGAACTTTGGGTTTAACACTATGATCATGCCTGTGACTAGCCTCTGCACTCCAGGGTAGGCAACATAGTGAGACCTCATCTATAAAAAGAAAGAAAGAAGAAAGACCTCAAACAACCCAAATTTACACCTTAAAGAACTAGAAAAAGAACAAATTAAACCCAAAGTTAGCAGAAGGAAGAAAATAACAAAGAATAGAGCAAAAATCAATGAAATAGCAACTGGGAAAAAAATAGAAATTATCACCTAAGAATTAGTTTTCCAAAAAGATAAGTAAAACTGAAAAACGTTTAGCTAGACCACAAATAAAAGAGAAATGACTCAAATAAAATTAAAAATGTAAGAGACGTTACAGCTGAGGCCACAGAAATACAAAAATATTTTAAGAGACTACTTTGAACAATTATATGACAACAAATTAAATAACTTAGAAAATATGGGTAAATTCCTAGATATATGCAACCTACCAAAACTGAATCATAAAGAAATAAAAAAAATCTGACCAGATCAATAACAAGGAGCCTAAACTCGAAATCAAAACACTTCCAAGAAAGAAGAGTCCAGGACTTTATGGCTTTACTGAAGAATTTTACTCATTTAAAGGAGAATTCATGCCAATCCTTCTCAAACTCTTGCCAAAAATGGAAGAGGAGGAAATAACTCCAAACACATTTTACAAAGCCAGCAAAGCCAGATATGGACACTACAAGAAAAGGAAGTTACAGGCCAATATCCCTGATGAATATAGAGTCAAAAATCCTTGACAAAATACCAGCAAACCAAATTCAACCACATATAAAAAGGATCATACATCACGAACAAGTAGGATCATGAGAAAGAACAGTTCAACATAAGCAAATCAATAAATAATATACATCAGAGTAACAGAATGAAGGATAAAAATTATACAATCATTTCAATGGATACAGAAAAAGCATCTGAGGAAATTCAATAACATTTCATGATAAAATGAAATTGAACCCTTATCTCACCCAATATACAAAAAATCAACTCAAAATGGATTAAAGACTTAAAGATAAGATCTGAAACTGTAAAACTACTATAAGAAAACATAGGGGAAAAGATTCTTAGAATTGGTCAAGATAATTATTTTTTTGGGTAAGATCCCTAAAGCACAGGTAACAAAAACAAAAACAGACAAATGGAACTGCATCAAACTAAAAAGCTCCTGCGCAGCAAAGGAAACAATTGAGTGAAGAGACAACCTACAAAATAGTAGAAAATATCTGCAAATCATCTCTCTGATAAGAGGTTAATATCCAAAATACATAAGGAACTTAACTCAATAGCAAGAAAATTATCTGATTTCAAAATAGGCAAAGGGCCTGAAAAGATATTCCACAAATGAAGACACAGAAATGGTCAATAGGTATATTAAAAAAAATCATCAGGAAAATGAAAATAAAATCCACAATGAGATAGTAACAACTTACAAAGCTGTCAGAATGGCTATTCTCAAAAAGGTAAGTGTTGGTGAAGATGTGGCAATAAAGGGTACCTACACTGTTGGTGGAAATGTAAATTAGTACAGCCATTACAGAAAACAGTATAGCAGTTCCCCAAAACATTAAAATGCCACTTCTGGGTATATAACCAAAGGAAATGAAATCAGCATATGGAAGAACCATCTACACTCCCCTCCGCCGCCCCTCCCCCCCTTCATAGCAACATTATACACAATAACCAAGATATGAATCAATCTAAGTGTCCATCAATGGATGATTGAAAAAGAAAATGTGGTATACATATGCAAAACGAAATATTATTCAGCCTTTTAAAAAGAAAGAAATCGTGTCATTTGTGACAAAACAGATGAATCTGGAGGACATTATGCTAAGTGAAATAAGCCAGACACAAAAAGACACTGTATGATTTCATGTATATGTGCAATCTAAAAAAGGTTAAACTCATAAAAGCAGAGCAGACACTCAACAGTATACTGTGTTGCCAGATGTTTTCACCCAACCTTAGGCCAAAACAAGTGTTGTGAGCCTATTTCAAGAAGGTGAAGCTAAACTATGATGTTCGGTAGATTAAGTGTAACGCATTTCAAACTATATTTTCAACTTAAGAAACCACCTGGCCGGGTTCGGTGGCTCAGCCTGTAATCCCGCGCCTTGGGAGGCTGAGGTGAGTGGATTGCCTGAGCCCGTGGGTTCGAGACCCGCCCGGGCAACTTGGCGAGACCTCATCTCTACAATAAATCAAAAAAAATCAGCCGGGCATGGTAGCGCGCGCCTGTAGTTCCAGCTACTCGGAAGGCGGAGGCGGAAGGATCACCAGAGCCCAGCGGGTCGAGGCTGCGGTGGCCGGGAGCGGCCACTGCCCTCCAGTCTAGGCTACAGAGTGAGACTCCAACTCAAAAAAAAAAAAAAAATTACCTTCAGGCCCTGACCCTTGGGGGCAAGGCAAGGCTAATAAACACATTCTTTCTTAAACAATGGAACTAAAAATGGTTGAGGACAAAAGCTCATTTGAAGGACAAAATGGCTTCAATCTCCAGGGATCCCTCTTCCCCCACACTTTCCTCCTAGACTACCTCCATAATGGTTCACAGTTCAGGGGGTAGTACCTGATGGTCATGAGACTTGGTTTATAGCATCTACTATAAAACTTAAGAATGATATTTGCAATATTTTTCAGACTTTGAACTTTGATGGACCCGAGGTCCTACCCAGACCAAGAACACAAGGAAGCAGGCTCTACAGGTCCTACAATGCCCTCTTCCAGAAATTGACTCTGCAACAGGAGGACAGTCTTGACACTCTCCCCTCCATGAAGTCATCAACCAATCAACAGCCCCTATTTATCTGCCTACCAAGTTCCCTAAAAAACCCTACCCTGGGACACAAGGGAGGCCCAAAGTTTACCTGTACAACACTTATCTACCTAATCCTGAATTGTACTCTACATCTTTAAAATAAAATAAAAAAAGAAAGAAGCCGAATTGTCCTAGTTTTGATGAAAACCAATGTATCTTTTTAAAAAACTGTTTTTAATCCTACCTAACAAACTTTGCCTTACCTACATTTCTAATGTTATCCTTTAAACACTCTATTGCATTAGGTTTTACACTTATATGTGTAATGCTTTTTTTTTTGGTATATGATCAAAAATAAGGGTCAAGACACCGTTTTTGCATAAGATGTCCGATTTTTCCAACACCGTATATTGCAAATACCAAAATCCCTTCAACAGATGAAAAGATGAGTCAATTTCTGGATCCTCTATTCTCTTCTCTATTTTCTTCTATTGATCTACATTTCCAGTCTTTTTCTTTTAATGAAATTCATTCTTTCTAGCTTATTAAGCTGGAAACTTAGATTTTGATTTATATAGTCTTTTAAATATAGAATTTTAAAACCTTTGTCCCACATAATTTGTAATTTATGTTTTCATTTGTTCAATACCAAATATTTCCTGAATTTTCTTGTGATTTCTTGTTGACATGAGGTTAATTTAAAAATATGTGGTTCAATTTTCAATTATTAGAATTTTTAATATACGTTTTGTCTATTGATTTCTGCTTTAATAAATGGTAGTGAGAAAAAAAATTTTTTAAAAACCCCATCCTCTGAATTTTCAAGTTGGTGGATTTGAGTTATTTCCCCCACCCTTCTTGCTCAGCTGCTTTGCAATACTAAACTCTTTCTCCTTCGTAATGGCTGCATCAGTTTTGATATTTCTGGGCAGTGAGCATAGGAACCCTGTCAGGCTTTAACACTTATGATAGGTTTATCCTGACATAACTCCATCATAAGTCGAAAAGGGCTAAGGGGGCTTTCACATCATTGTAAAATCAAAAAAATCCTAAGTCAAATCATTGTAAATCAGAAACGATTTGTACCCTGATATCAACAAGGCACCATGAGAAAGCATGCACACAGATGTGGAACTAAATTCCAATTTAGCCAGTTGTTATAGTTTGCAGTTTTAGACAAGTCATTATTTCCTCAGAACCTGCTTTAACTTCTGTAATATAGGAACAACATCTACTTTGCAAAGTTAAATGGTAGAATGCTAGAATTCAAATATCCACCTAACACAGTATCTGACACAACAGATATCCAAAAAAACTTCCGAAATAATACATAAAACCTGGCACATAGTAGATGCTTAATGTTATCCTCTTTTCCTCACTTTCCTTAGGTGAGGGTCTTTTCTCTACTATATTTTAAGATTCTGAAGGACAGGATCAGTATCTGAATAATCCTTTCTTCCTCCTACTTAAGCCAGTCCCTTACAAATAGTAGGCACTCAAATATTTTTGAAGGAAGGGAAAGAACACCATTGGATGGCTTGTTAGTTAAGTAGAATTACCTCTTTTGGGTCACTCCAGAAACAGTGAGGCTGATACTCTATCAGCCTTTCCAATAAAGACAGTTGTAGGACTAGACATCAAAACCTTTTCTAAGGTAGACACAATTTTTTTATTTTTTATTTTTAGTTGGAGTCTCACTCCATCGCCCAGGCTGGAGTTCAGTGGCATGCTCACGGCCATCCCAGCATTGACCTGCTGGGCTCCAGCGATCCTTCCGCCTTAGTCTTCCAAGTAGCCGGAACTACAGATGCACATTACCATGCTCAGCTTTTCTTTTTTTTTTTTAATTTTTAATTGTAGAGACAAGGTCTCACCATGTTGTCCAGGCTGGTCTCAAACCCACAGGCTCAGGCAATCCTCTCACCTCCGGCCTCCCAAAGTGCTGGGATTACAGGCCTAAGCCACCATGCCCAGCCATAGAATTTCATATACCATAAGACTAGCACTGTAAGGGACAGAAGAGGAATACCATATACACTAAAAAACATTTTGGAAATACACAAGAAGCAATGTAAGGTAAAGAGCAAAAACTCTGAGAACCAGGTGCAATGGCTCATGCCAGTTAATCCCAGCTATTTGGGAGGCTGAGGTAGGAGAACTGCTTGAGGATGAGTTCAAGACCAGCCTCAGCAACATAGCGAGACTCTCCCATCCCTAAAAAAAATTAATTTGTTAAGGGCATAAGCTCTGAAGTCAGACACAAATCAATACTCCAAGACTACCACTTACAAACTATGCAGACTTTAGACAAGTTATTTAACATTTTTTAACCTTAGGGTTCACAGCTAAAAAATGTAAGTAAAAATATCTACCTTGTAGGGTTATTTTCAAAATCAAAGAAAGTATATGTGAAGAACCTATTAGCACAAAACCAGTATTCAATAACTGGTAACAGATTGTGGGCAATTTTTTTCTTTGCTATTTTCCTGATTCTGAAATATGATTAAACTACAATTACAACTTTTAAAAACTGTTATACTTTAAAGTACTTCCAAATTACAGACTAAACTCAACTCTAACTTTGAAATTTTCAACCCAGAGTTCACAAATTCTAATTATCCAGTCTTTTTCAGGGGGGATAAAAGAAGAAGAAAGGTTCAAGACTGAATTATTATCTCTTAAATCCTACCAAATCTGATTAACTCCAAGTCCTTACATTGCTGTGTCTTATACATTACTATTCAATTTGACACCTGACAGATTATTGTCTCTGCCTCTGATCTGCAAGTCAGTGGTACTTAAGATGTATTTTTTTTTAGATAAATTAATGATAGTTCTAGGTGCACTTAGGCAAATAGGTACTTCAATGTGTAGATTAATAAAAATAAGTAGGGGATGTATGCTTCACAGCAGACTATTTAAATACCACAAAGGATTTCTGGGGAGCAATCCATTTAATGTTATGAATTAAATGCCAATAGAGAGAGCAAAGAGAAATAATAAGAACCCATGTCAGGTTAAATAGCACAACTACATCAGATTAAAAAGGTTATATCCTCATTTCTCCAAAAAAGATATATGAATGGCTAATAAGCATATGAAAAGATGCTGAAACCATGAATCATTAGAGAAATACAAATCAAAACCACAATGAAACACAACTTCACATCCACCAAGATGTCTACAGTCAAAAAGACAGACAAATAAGTGTTAGAAAGAATGAGGAGAAACTAGAACCCTCACACACTGCAGTGGAAATGTAAAATGGTACAGCTGATCTGGTAACAGTATGGCAGTTCAAGTTAAAGTTACCATACAACCCACTAATTCCACTCCTAGGAAGTATACAGTCAACAGAAATGAAAGCCAGACACAGTGGCTCATGCACTTTAGTGGGCCAAGGCAGGAAGATCACCTCAGCCTAGAATTTCAAGGCCAGCCTAGGCAACATAGTGAGACCTCATCTCTATAAAAAATAAAAATAAAAATCAGTCTGGCATGGCAGAGCATGCCTGTAGTCCCAGCTACTCGGGAAGCTGAGGTAGGACAATCACTCATGGGTGGAGGCTGCAGTGAGCCAAGATCACGCCACTGCACTCCAGTCTAGGGCAACAGAGTGAGACCCTGACTCAAAATAAAAATTTCCAAGAGAGAGAGAAATGAAAATGCAAGTCCACATAAAAACTTGTACAGGGGGTCCCGGGTCCCCTCTCCAACCTCGGGGAGGTGAATCTCCTCTCTAATTTACTTTCAAAATAAACTACATCTTCCAATTAAAAAAAAAAAAAAACTCGTACAGGAATGCTCATACTAGCCAAAAAGTAGAAACAATCCAAAATGTTCATCAACTAAAAAATGGATAAATAGGCCGGGCTTGGTGGCTCAGCCTGTAATCCCGTGCTTTGGGAGGCCGAGGTGAGTGAATTGCCTGAGCCCGAGGGTTCAAGACCCGCCTGGGCAATTTGGCAAGACCTCATCTCTACAATAAATCAAAAAAAATTAGCCGGGCATGGTAGCGCACGTCTGTAGTTCCAGCTACTTGGAAGGCTGAGGCGGAAGGATCGCCAGAGCCCAGCAGGTCGAGGCTGCCATGGCAGGGAGCGACCACTGCACTCCAGTCTGAGTGACAGACTGAGACTCCAACTCAAAAAAAAAAAAAAATGGATAAATAAAATGTGGTATATCCATATGATTGAATATTATTTGGCCATAAAAAGGATGAAGTGCTGATACAATGCTACAACAAGAATAAGCCTTGAAAACACTGCTAAATAAAGGCAGCCAGACACAAAAGACCACATATTATATTATTCCATTTATGTGAAATGTCCTGAACAGGCAAATCCAGAGAGACAAGAAGTAGTTTAGTGGTTGGCTGGCACTGGGACAGGAGGCAGGATAGGAAAGAGAAGAGGGAAGCCAGAGTGAGAAATTACTGCTAATGGTTATGGTGTTTCATATTGAGATATTGAAAATGTTCTAAAATTGATTGTGGTAATGGATGCACAACTCTGTGAATACATAAAAATTCACTGAAGTGTACATTTTAAATGAGTGGATTTTATGATACATGAAATATATCTTAATAAAGCTGTTAAAAAGAAATCTATGTCCTAATCCAAAATTTCAATCATTCAGTTACTACCGTCATGATATTTGCCATAAGTGCCACTCATACTATTTTTATATAACTTTTGCTTTAAACAGAACCCCATTTTTACTCAGTTAATATAAAATAAATATGCATAAGGCAAAATATTGACAGTGGTACTCAACTAACTGAAATTTATGAAACTCTGGGGCCAGGCACGGTGGCTCAAGCCTGTAATCCCAGCACTTTGGGAGGCTGAGGCGAGAGGACTGCCTGAGCCTGCAGGTTCAAGACCAGCCTGGGCAACATGATGAGACCCTGTTTCCACAATAAATCAAAATATTAGCCAGGCGTGGTAGCACGCGCCTGTATTTCCGGCTACTTGGAAGGCTGAGGTGGAAGAATCCCCGGAGACCAGCAGGTCAACACTGGAGTAGCCATGAGCATGCCACTACACTCCAGCCTGGGTGACAGAGTAAGACTCCAAATCAAAAAAAAAGAAACTCCAGACTACAGAAAAACAGTGGCCAAGCAGAAAATGGAGCACAAAAAAGTAAAACAAGTCAGTAAGCAGGGAATGAACACTAGTACTGAGCCCAAAGTGTCTGATGAAGATGCGGCCTGGGATGAACTGAAGTCTCACTTGTCTTACTCTGCTCAGCAGTCCCAGAATATCTGTGGCGATAACTCAGAGTCCTAGGGATGGAAATGTGAAGACTGGCTCAAATGCCAAGAAAGGCATACCTCTCTTTTTGAGTACATAAATTGTAAAGGGGCAAGGAGAAAATGGCAGACTCAAAGTAGTGCGAAGTCTGCCAATGGCACTGAAATATACAGGCCCATCTAGCTGAAGTCAGGATAGTGTATCTACGAATTGTCCACATATCTACCAATACATTGTAGAAAAATTGAGTTACAATTATAGTTCCTCTCCAATATACACAAATTCTATCACCCACATTATGAAGTCTAAGAAAATCTATTTGCCTTTCTGAGACTGGTACTTAATGTTGTTGTAGGTATATTAAAAAACTGTCAGTCATCTTTCATGTCTTTGCCAAGCGGAAAATAAGTGTACTGTGGTAAAAATGAGTTTTTTGAAGCGCAATATAGACATTTTATAATTTCAAGTTGTTTGATTCTGATTACTTTTATACATACTGCCGTGAGTACACCAAGCAAGAGTCATTTATTTTCTCCCATAAATATGGCATGGCACACTGAAAATACCAAAACTATCTCTGTTTTCCAATACTATATCAAATGTAGGCCTAAAGCACACTGAAATCTTTACAAATGAAGTGTAATGTCTAAAATTTGCTTCAGAACAATTCAATGGAGATAGGTTGTATGGGATAAGATTATCCATGAACAGGTAATTGTTGAAATAGAGGGATTGGTACATAGCTCATCATACTATTCTCGCTACTTCTTGTTTTCAAAATAACATGCAATAAACTCACTACTTTAAAAACAATCATTGAGGCAGGGCTCGGTGGCTCAGCCTGTAATCCCACGCTTTGGGAGCCCGAGGGTTCGAGACACGCCTGGGCAAATTGGCAAGACCTCATCTCTACAATAAATCAAAAAATTAGCCCGGCGTGGTAGCGTGCGCCTGTAGTTCCAGCTTGGAAGGCTGAGCGGAAGGATCATTGGAGTCCAGCAGTTTGAGGCTGCAGTGGCTGGGAGCGGCCACTGCACTCCAGTCTGGGCAACAGAGTGAGACTTCAACTCAAAAAATCATCATCATCATCATCATCATCATCATCACCATCGAAAAGGTAATTATTTTAGCAATACCTCATGAAATCTTTAGTGTTTCATGTCACAGAAGAAAAAGTATTTCCATAAATCATCTCTTTCTAATAACTTTTTAAGGCTGCCCCCACCATTGGACTGTAGATCTTTTCACTGTTTATAGTCCACAAGACCTATAGCCAATCAGTGAAAGTCAAATACGTTTATGAAACGTTACTATCCAGCAGAAACTGCAAACAAAACTTTATTATTTTAATTTTTATTATACAAACCATTTACAATTCTCCCTTCTACAATTTCAGAAATGCCAATACCACAATGGGTATCGAACCAGAGAGAATTCCACCAAATTCCTACTAAATAACACCACCACTTTCTAAATGTTTAAAGAACGTTCACACATGATTCCCAAAGAATTTTTGTTTCTCCCTCAAAACTAGTTTGGATTGTAGTCTGGTATGAAGGTAAAAGAAAAGCCAGAATCTCAAGTCCCTACATCTTATCTTTAAAACATTCCAGTAAGGTAACTAAATGAAGGCATTAATAAAGACATAACATTAATCTTTTAATTGTTCTTAAATACCTATGCAGCACAAAGGACAATCTTTTTCAAGTCTGTGTTTAAAACACTATATCCTTCAGACCCCAGTCACCAAAATTATTTATTTATCCCCACATTGGTATGATAATGCTGATTACACTCCGTGGTTGTTAGACCTACACAAACAGGTGGCTAACCATAGTGCTATGGTCTGAGTGTCTGTATTTCCCAAAATTCATGTTGAAATCCTAGTTTCTGGGGGGATCATATCAGGAGAAGGAGCACCTGTGGTGGGAGGATTATGTGACCCCCAGGAGTTTGAGGTTGCAGTGAGCTATGATCAAGCCACAGCACTCCAGCCTGGGCAACAGTGCAAGATCCTGCCTGTCTCTTAAAAAACATAAATAAATACATACATGGATACATAAGGCCTACTCTCCTCCTACCATGAGAAGAGACAGCTAGAAGGTGCCATCTATTAACCAGAAAGCAGGCCATCACCAAACACCTAATCTGCTGATAACTTGATCTTGGATTTCCTTGCCTCAAGAATAGTGAGATATAAATTTCTATTGCTAAGGATTTTTGCTATAGAAATCCAGATGGACTAAGATATACAGAGAATTTTTAAAATGCAGTTTGAAGGAGTAGGGAGAAAGGAGAGGAGCAAGCATTTACTGAGGGATTACCATGAGCCAGGAGCAGTTCTTAAGTGCTTTACAGACATTTCATTTACTACTAGCAACAATGAGGTGAATATTATTCCTGTTTTACAGATAAGGAAACCATGGTTCAGAAATATTAATTTTCTAAAGGACAAGTGGTTGGGCTGGGATTGAAACTCCGACCAGTCTGCCTTCAAAGCCATCAGATCACACTTGCTCCTGCAATGACAACTTTCCAAGTCACATTAAAAACTGACTCTTCGGGCAACCCCCTCAGTCCCCCACCCCCACCCTCACCCCCTCACTCCCGCTCTGGTAGCTTTTCTGTCCTCTCAATAAATCCTGCTTTCTCACCAAAAAGTAAAAAACCGGACTCTCTGACTAATTAAAAATACGAATTCCTTAGTGGATATTATCAGGATCGTTTCAATATGTGGCATAAACCAACCTGCGCCCAACAAATATTGAGGAAACGTCACAGTTAACAGAACAAATACAAGGGACAGCACTAATTAGCCCAGAGTGGGATAGTGGTCAGACTACCAGCCTTGGGTCAGAAAAATTAATCGCAGATCTACCACTCACCAGCTGGTGATCTAGGGCAAGTACAGCCTTTTGGGGGCCCTCGTTTCCTCATTCATAAAACTAGCACAAGCCTATCCCATCCATCCCTCTACCTCAGATTGTTTATGAGGATGAAAAGTTAATGTTCATGAAATCAATCTGCAAACTAAAACTATAATCCATACAAGGAATGACTGTATGAAAGATCCAGGAAGATGACTATAGTCAATAGCTACGTTCATGGAAAAGAACTTAGCACAAATAGAGATGAGGTCCACCAGCACCAGGAAGCTGCTCTCAGGCAGGCGGCCTCATCCCAGCGGGAGCCACCTGACAGCAGCAGGTGCCGGGGGACCAGTTTTCTGTCCGTTTCCGAACTATCCCGTCACTCTCCAGAGTCGGTTCCCGAGAACGGCACAGGGGGAAGGCGCAAAGGAAGTGCTGAGCAAAGGGCACTGCCAGGCAGAAGGCTGGGTCCGACTCCTCCCGGCGTGAGGTCCGGACGACGCTCCTCACCCCCCAGGCCTCGGCCCACGCGTCAGAGGGATGGGGAGACCAACTCCCGCCCCGCTTCCCGGGCAGAGCCGAGACCAGGAAAGCGTTGTAAGCCCCGCTGAGAACGAGAGAAGACCATGGCGATCACCTGTCAAGCGGAGGGCGGGGACGAGGGAGGCTCCCCAGAGGCCCCTTGCAGTTCGGCATTCCAGAAGCCTCATCACGCGCGACCGGGGCCGCCTCCCCGTGAGGTGGCGAGGCAGCCCCCACCTGCCCCTCGGACCGCGGGGTGCGCGGGTCCCACGTCCCTCACAGCCCAGCTGAGCGCGCAGGCAGGCGGCCGCCCTCCGCGGCAGGCCGGGAGCCCGCCCACCCCCAGCCCGAGCCCTCCCCGGCGGACCCCTCGGCCCTCCCGAGCGACCGCGGCTCCCCTCCCCCAGCAACCATCCCTGCCCGCTCCGCCCGCACTCCCAGGTGAGGAGGGGTAAAAGGGCGTACCCTGCCGCCATTTTGTCCCCTTGGCCCCCGCGACGCCTTCAGCCGGCCCGCGCCCCGGCCCGGAACCGCCCGAGCGTGCGCGACGCGCGCCCCTCGCGGACACTCACCCCGGCCGTCCAGCGCAGTTCGGGGCCGCTCCGAGCCTCCCGCCGAGAAAGGGGCGGGGCGGCTTCCCGGCGCGCCACGTGACTCGGGCCGTCCGGCTTTCTGCTCCACGCGCCGTGCCGCCCGCGCGCAGGCGCAGCCCGGTTCGCGCCGTTGGGGCGCGGCGGCGGGCGGTCGGGGCGTGGGTTGGGCTGGCTGTCCCGGCGTGACGGCTTCTCGCTAGCTACTCCCTTTCCTGGGCTGCGCTCGCACCGCCGCTTTTGGCCGTGAAGGCCCCTCTCTCGGAGTTAGTGTCCTCTCTCCGCCTGCCTTATCACCGCAGCCAGGCCACAGATTAAGGGCTGAGAAGCCAGAAATCTGCACAAGTGAAAGCGATTCACGAAAGCTGCCGGTTGAGCCCGCACAGCCCAGCCCAGCCCAGCGTCAGGCTGTGTCCCGTCGCTTATGTGAGCTGGGCTCGGACGGTCCACGCACAAAACCCTAACAAACACGTTTAAGCACTTCAGAGACAACATAAACACCTGATGAGTTAAATACTTTGCCAACATTTAAATCACAGTCTGAACAAAAGAGACAACGCAGACCGTAATTCCCCATCACTTTTCATCCTGCTGGAAAACCGGCTCTTTGCCCGTCCTTCTTCCTGGTTACCCCTCCCCTCTTCCCACCGGCTGTAGGCTGGAAGTCGTGGAATCCGATGGCGTCTACCTCACAATTAGACCCTAAGCACTGTGAGGGCAGGAACCCTATTGTTGGCTCTGTTCTGGCTCCTCTTCCCTCTTCCCTTCTTAGAAAACTCAATACTTTAGTTATCTGGAAAAGTGTAGCAAGTATATACCATATGTGAGATGCTATTCTAGATGCTTGGAGTTAATAAATGACAAAAATAGAAAAAACTCCCTGAAAGAAAAAACTCTGCCTTCTTGGAGACAATAAAAGTAGTAAACATAATAAATAAGGAAATTATATGATAAGGTTGAGATAGACATAGTTAACATAGCTTAGAAGTAGTTAGGCAGGTTTTCTTAAGTGGGTCTAATACAGAACAGGGGAGTGTTCAGATATCTTATCTGTTCGCGACTGTCACTGGAACCACCAGGCATATCAGGCCTGACCACCTTGCAGGTTGGAATACAGAGTCAACAGTACAGTAAATCACAGAAACAAGAGAGAATTATCCAAAACATGAACATGATGTTCTAAGAAAAGCCAAATCTAGTTAGTAACTTTCATTATTTAGAAGGTCCTTGTGACCTTAGAAGTTTGAGAGATGGTAATCAAAACTCATGACCAGATACGTGCAGCCCTCTGCTCTTAGCTCATGGTTTGCTTAATCATCCCATGTAAAAGTATGTAAAGCTTCTTGTCAAAGGCCAGCATGTGTCCTTTCTCTTAAGACACCCATGCTTTCTCTTAAGCATATCCCTTTTCTTTCTAGCAATTTTTTTTTCTTAAGCTATGCATTGAACTCACTCTGAAATTCTTTTCTGTGGTGAAGTGAAAGAACCCACAGAGCAACACACTACACCCTGCCCAGCATCATCTCGATTTTGGAGCTCAGAGGCCAATACTCTAAAATGTGGTTTTTGCCTCATGGTCTCTCCCAGACTGCCTCCCCTCCCTGTTATCTCATTATCTATCGCCTGAAAGGAAAGAATGAATATAATCAGACCTGGCCCAACCATTTCACAACGTAATGCCCATCTCTCAAGTTCATTCAACTTCTAAAGTTTGGTGGGGTTTTTTTTGAGTTGGAGTCTTATTCTGTCACCCAGGTTGGAGTGCAGTGGCACACGGTGACAGATAGATCTCATCCATATATACACCTAGCAGAAAATAATCTCATTCAACGTGAAACTGTGAGGGACACAACTCTTACAGCAGGCACCCAGTGGGAAAAAAAATCAAATCCAATGTAACACAATTGAACAAAAATTTTACACATCATGGCCCCAGTTAACGCCACATTTTATGCCAAGTGCAACTGTGACAGAAAGATCTCATCAAAAAATACACCCAGCAGAAAATAATCTTATTCAACGTGAAACTGTGAGAGATACAACTCTTACAGCAATCACCCAGTGAGAAAAAAACCACATCCAACATAACACAGTTGAACAAACATTTTACACAGCACATTTTATTTTTATTTTTATTTTTGTTGTTGGAGTCTCACTTCATCACCCAGGCTGGAGTACAGTGGCACATTCACAGCCATCCCAGCATCGACATGCTGGGCTCAGGCGATCCTTCTGCCTCAGCCTTCCAAGTAGCTGGAACTACAGGTGCACACTACCATGCCTGGCTAATTTTTAATTTATTGTAGAGGCGACGTCTCACCAAGTTGCCTGGGCTGGTCTCAAACCCACGGGCTCAGGCAATCCACCTGTCTCAGCCTCCCAAAGTGCTGGGATTACAGGCTGAGTCACTGAGCCTGGCCTAAAAATAACTATTTACAAGTCAGTCTCTGCTCCCCCATCCATTCATTCTCCCAGTCATTTCTTGCCCCCTCAATGAAATTCCTCTTCTTCTACCTCCCATAATCTGTTTTATCAGAATCCAAGCCTCCATTCTTTCTGTAGATTTGAGATGGTATTTAAGTTTCTGTAACTCACTGGGAAATTGGGTCTTCATACTGAAGACTCCTGTGTATATATGTTAAATAAATTTGTTTGCCTTTTCTCCTATTAATCAATCTGCCTAATGCCAGTGGGGTTTTTTTAGCAAAACTTTAGGGGGCCAACAGTCATGCCACCCGCAGTAATAAGCACTACAGTAAATAAAATGAGCAGAATAAGGAGGATGGAGTAGAGAAAATACTAAAGCTTCATAAAAGATGATCATGGCCTTATTCCTCTTATCAATTAACCCCCTTCCTTTCCTTCACTCCCATAAGCATGTAAGCAACCTCAAGTCTTTCCCGTCTTTAAATCTCCTATTCAACTCACCAGATTCCACATCAACCTCTGCTTTCTTTTTCCTCCTTTCAGACCTGCCCTTCACAGATATATTTCTCTAGTTATCTAAACAAGGGTGTCTCTAGTTCCTTAGCTGCTACTTGTGTCTATGCTCTGGTTTCTGCCCCACCACCTCATGGGAACCATTCTTTCCAAAAGTTACTAGGGATTTCTCTATGGCAGGTTCTGTTGATACCTGTTGATTACCATCTCTCAACCTTTAAGGTCACAAGGACCTTCTAAATAATGAAAGCTACTGCCTAACTAGATTTGGACCTTTCCTTCTGAGACACATCATATCTGTGTTTCAGGTAATTCCCTGTCGTTTCTGTGATTTACTATACTGGTAGTTCCACATTCCAATCCATAAGGTGATCAGCTCTGATATGCCTGTGGTTCCAGTGAAGGATGTGTACAGATAAGAAAGATGTCTGAATGCTAACTTTATTTTAATTTAGACCTGTCTAAGAAAACTTGCCTAACTACTCCTAAGCTATGTTAACTATACCTGCCTCACTGTGGACATTATCATCATGACCTCACTCAATTTCTCTGCATGACATTCCTTCCTTGTGGGAACTTTCTTTGCCTTACATTTCTACTTGCTTAATCTCAGTTCTCCATCTCTAACCACCCTTTGTCCATCATTGTTGAAGTCTCCTCTTATTTCTCTATGCCCGTGAATGTTGGTATCCCACAGGAATATATGCAAGCCCTCATTCTTTTCTGAGGACTAAACTCTCACTTTTTCTCTCTCTCTTTTGCTAAATACTTAACTCAGGGGTCTGGGGAGTCATGCCCTACAAAGTCTCATTAGGTGGGTTTTTATTAACTCTGTTTAATGTGGGTTACTTTCCAATCTGTCTCTGGCATGACATCATATAACAGATAAAGAAGGAAATAAAAAAATATTTTATGACCATACAAAGTCATCTCTTGGGGGAATTTGCATCTGTAAAAAATTCGCTTCCTTGTACCCCACATCTTTAAAATAAAATAACTTTTAAAAAAGAATCCTCTTCCCAGGGATCCCCAGAAGAATTAGACATTTGCCACCCATTCTCTCAAGACTGACACCTATGAGGCTTCATCTACATGTCAAGAAACGTTAATTCAACTCTGCTTTTCTTTTACTGATTTCAGAATTCCTTAGATAGAGCCTAACTCTTGCTACTGATTGCCAATCAAGGAATCTTTGAATCCACCTATGACCTGCAAACTCCCCTGCTTGGAGATGCCCCACCTTCTTAGACCAAAATAATGTGAATGTCACATGTATTAATTTATGTTTTTTCTTGTATAACTTCTCCATAAAATGTATATAACCAAGCTACAATTCAACAACCTCAGGCATATGTTCTTAGAACCTCTTGGGATGGTGACACAAGCCTAGGTCACTCAAATTTGGCTATTTTAAATATTTTACAGAATTTGGCATCTTTCATCAACATTTTCCACCAGACACACTCTATGTCATGGCTGCTTTTTCTATAACTTTTCTTACCATCTTTGTGCTCTTGATATCCCAATATATGCCTCCAGCCTTGATTTCTGCTCCTAAGATCCAGGTCCACATGGCTAACTACCTACTAGTCATCTCCACTTAAATCTCACAAATTCAATATGACAAAAACAAAAACTATTCGCCTTTCTTATATACATATAAAACAGCTTTACTGAGATATAATTTACATATCATACAATTCACCCACATAACGTGTACAAATCAATGTGCTGAGGATAGCAAGTTCTGCTAGTCATCATTTGCAGGCCAAAATGAACAAGCGTAAGTTGTAGGGTAAGGAGGTGAAATGGCCAGAAATCAGCAGATGAGGAAATGGCCAGACTCATGCCTTAAAGGAGATGACGCCAAGTGGAATGCTGTGTAGTTGCTCCATGGGCCCTTGGACTTAGCCACAGAAAGGAATTTCAGAATGAGTCCAATGTATAGTTTAAAAAGGAATTTATTGGAAAGAAAAGGACATACTCAAGGGAAAGCATGGGTGCCTTAAGAGAGGACACGTGCTTGCCTTTGACAAGAAGCTTTATATACTTTTACAATGATTAAGAAAACCATAAACTAAGAGTGGAGGACTGCAGGTATCTAGTCATGAATTTTGATTACCATCCCGCAATCTTCTTAGGTCACAAAGACCTTCTAAATAATGAAAGTTACTGTCTACTAGATTTGGGCTTTTCTTAGAACATCTGCTTCTGTAATTTACTGTACTAGTTACACATTCCAACATACAAGTTGGCCAGATCTGATATGCCTGATCAGTCAGGTGAAGGTCGTGTGTGGATAAGAAAGATGTCTGAATGCTTACCCTGTTCTAAATTAGACCTGCCTAAGAAAAACCTGCTTAACTACTTTTAAATCATGTTAACTATGCCTGCCTCAAACCATTTCAAAATTTTAGGCTGAGGATAGAGGATTTTAAAGGGAAAGAATAGAATGAGGAATATCTAGGAGTGGCATAAGGAGCAGATCTTGCTTTGATGGTTAGCTTGACTTGTTGTCCACCTGGAGAACTAGCTGATGTCATCCCGATTATGGCCAGGTTGTAGATTAACCATCTTTCAGATGACTGCTAAACAATGGGGAATTCTACCATGTGGTCTCCATACTCTGTTATTCCAAAATCAGGCTCTAGAATACCCTCTGGAATTTCTCAAGCAAGTATAACATTAAGGTGGAAAGGAAAAAAAAAGCTTTATAGTGTAGGCTAAGAAGAAAAAAACCTTTAAAATGCTTTTCAAAAGCTGAAGTGAAAATTCTCAGTTATAAATGGTGGTTAGTATAGTCACAGGGTTGTACAACCATCACTACAATTCATTTTAAAACACTTTCATCACCCCAAAAAGAAACCCTTTACTCATTTACAATTATCCGCCCCCCCCCCCTTTCCTCTAACCTCTTCAGTCACAGGCAACCACTAATCTTTCTGTACACATAGATTTGCTTGTCTGGACCTTCCATATAAAGGGAATCATGAAACGTAGTATTTTGTAACTGTTTTTTTCACTTTGTATAATATTTTTATGGTATATCTATAATGTAGGATGTATCAATACTTCATTCCTTTTTATGGCTGAATAATATTCCATTGTATGAATATATGCCACCTTTTATTTATCCATTCATCAGTTAAAGGACATATAACTATCCCCACTTTTTGGCTCTTATGAAAGATGCTGCAGATGAACATTCATATACAAGCTTTTGTGGGAACATATGTTTTCATTTCCCTTGGGTATATACCTAGGAATGAAATTGCTGGGCTATGTGGTAACTGTATGTTTAACTTTTTCAAGAACTGCTAGATGGTTTACCAAACCAACTGTACCATCTTACATTTCCACTGACAGGGTATAAGGGTGCCAATTTCTTCATGTCCTCTCCAATACTTATTGTCTGTCTTTTTTATTGCAGTCATTCTAGTGGATGTGAAGTGGTATCTCATTGCAGTTTTTTGTTTTGTTTTGTTTTGTTTTGTATGTATGTGCGCTTGTGTTTTTGTTTTTTTGAGTCAGGGTCTCACTCCCTCACCCAAGCTAGAGTACAGTGGCACAATCACAGTTCACCACAGCCTTGACCCCCTTAGGCTCAGAAGATGCTCCCACCTCAGCCTTCCAAGTAGCTGGGCCTGCAGGTACACACCACCACACTCAGCCAAATTTTTAAAAATTTTTCGTAAAAATGAGGTCTCACTGTGTTTCCCAGGCTACTCTTGAACTCCTGGCCTCAAGCAATTCTCCCACCTTGGCCTCCCAAAGTGCTGGGATTACAGGCATGAGCCACCGTACCTGGCCCTCATTGTAGTTTTTATTTGCACTTCCCTGATGGCATCTTTTAATGTGCTTATTGATTATTTGTATATTATCTTGGAGAAATGCCTATTCAAATCCTTTGCTTATTTTTAAATTGAGTTACCACTCATTTTCTTTTGCCACAAAATCTGTTCCTGTTATTGACCTGCCAGATAGTCTGATACCCCCTTCTACAGCCCCACTGATGTCAGACTTGACCATGTGACTTGCTTTAGCCAATAAATTGTAAGCAGGAATGTCAATTCCAACAGATGCTTTAGGAGCCAACTTGTGGGTTCACTGTGTTTCTTTTCTGTCTGCCACAAGCAATTTATTTCTTAGAGAAGCTATTCCACCAGCCTAGGTTTCAGACTAGAGGTGACATGGATCAGTGCTAGCTGATCCCCAATAGATATATAGCATTTGTTTTTGTAAGCCACTCAGATGCTTGGGGACATCTGTTACTGCAGCATAACCTAGCCTGGTCTAAAAGAACACACTTGTCCTATGTACTGTCTGACTGGCTCCTGGCCTCAAGCAATCCTCCTGTCTTGGTCTCCCAAAGTGCTAGGATTATTAGCGTGAGCCACTGCGCCCGGCAAGAATCAATTTTTAGGCAGTACTTAAATCAGCTTAGCATATAGGAAGAGTTCAAATTATATCAACTATGATATTTATTTTGTCATCTAACCTTACAACAAACACAGGAGATAGTTACTGCAATATAACTGCCCCTTTCCTTCAGCGACCTTGCCCTTGGCCTCATCTTGATTTTCCCACACAAGTCCTTCCAAAATGCCCCTGTTCTTTTTTGCTAACCTGACAAACTCCTACCACCTCTAGGACCTGTCTCAGACATCTCTTCCTGTGCTTCAGCAGCAGGCTTGCGTGTTCCCTTCTCTGGGCTTCCAAAGCACTTTGTACAAATGTCAGTTAGACGCCTGTGAAAGCAGGGAGTAAGAATTCACTGAACTACAAAGTGGGGTTTACTCTAAGGCTGGTGCTGCAATGCAGAGACCTTCAGAGCCAGTTATTCCTGACCCCCCAGATGGATCCCCTGACTTCTCTGCTTCTTTCTGCATTAGGCTCTCACCAGTTCTCTCTGCCCACTCACAAAATTTGCTCTCTAACCTTGCACACAGCCCACCATGGCCATTCAGATTTGTTTTTTCCAGGTTCTGATGCTCTAGAACTGCGCCGACCCATAAGATAGCACTGGACATTTGACTATTTACATTTAAATTAGTTAAGTAAAATCCTCAGTCACACAAGACAAATTTCAGGAAATCAGTAGCTACATGTGGCTAATGCCTCCTGTATGGGACAGCACAGATATAAAATAATTGTATCATTGCAGAAGGTTCTGTTGTAAGGCACTGCTCTAGAGATATTGTCTTAGTATTATTTTGTTCAGGCTACTGCAAAATTCCATAGACTCTGTGGCTTATAAGCAACAGATATTTATTTCTCAGTTCTGGAAGCTGGGAAGTCAAAGATCAAGGTGTCCCCAGATTCAGTATTTGACCACACCACTTCCTGGTTCTTGTTATGTCCTCATATAGTAGAAAGGGTGAGGGAATCTCTCCTTGGTTTCTTATAAGGGCACTAATCTAATTCATGAGGACTCTACCCTCATGACCTAATTACCTCCCAAAGCCCCACCTCCTAAAATGATCATATTGGGGGATAGGATTTTAACAAATAAATTTTGGTGGAACACAAACATACAGCCTGTGGCAGATACCTATTGTTATAGCCAAAAAAAAGGGAGCATGAGTCTCCCTGGTCATGTTTGCAGCCAAGCCCTGTGGTAGGTTATCAGCTGGCCATCCTTAGGTCAGGTACCCACCCTTAATTCAATCAATCGTGGCAGGGATGTGTAGGGGTTGAGGAGAGTGGCATGGAGATTGCCTGCATGATAGCACGTAAGACTGCCTAAGCATGAGAACATGCCCCATGGAAGGTAAGGGGCCAGGAAGAATTCCAAGTTTGGCCTGTTCAGTAGAATCATGCTGTCTTGTGATTATGTATGAATACATGTCCCCCACCCCCACCTTCTCTTATTGTTGACTCCCTGAGAGCAAAGAATGTCTAGTGTCTATGCTCAGTACTTTGCACAATACCTGGCACATAGTAGGAGGTCAAAAATTGTGTGAATTAATACTGTAGGAGTTTTGAGATGAGAGAGAACATTGGTCTGGATAGTTTTTTGTTTGTTTGTTTAATAATAGCACATGTGGGATTTGAATTGGATTTTGAAAAAAAAACTAGCTTTAGATACACAAAATGAAAGGCTGTCTAGCAGGGTCAGTGATTGATCAAAGACTCAGAGGTAGAAGAATACAAGATGTGATTAGAAGACAGAAAATAGAGTAATATGTGACAAATGGGTAGAATAAGATGTTAGAAAATTATCCTATGCTGATCTCTTCACTGCTCGGAGTTCCATTTCTTATCCTTTTCTGCTCTGAATTTCAGGAATCTTCATTTCCTGGATATTCTTTAGCCACTTGGCTTTTAGGGTGATTCCATCAATGAAAAATGCTAGACACCAGGAGAAGAGAAGCCAGGAGATGTTTTCCCTCTTTCTCTCCCACAGACATCATCCTCTGTGGTGGAATCCTTGCTATAACTTATAGCGAGAGAAGCTTCTGCACTTTGGATAACCTAACACTAAGAAAAAAGCATATACAACATCATATACCCATTTGAGTATATTTCTCCAACCAACTTACTGAGAAATCTGTACTCCCAGAGAATGAAAAGGCTCTGCAGCAAGTCCAGGGTGCTACGCAAGCTATCTTGCTACTCAAGCCTAATAATTCACAAGGTCAAGTATGGATGCTGTATAGATGCTCCAGCGAACCCCAGTAGGGATCCAAAGCACAGATTCCCAGGGTTTTGACACAATGTCATGCTCTCTTCTGCTGAAAGAGCTCTAGATTCTAACAGAGGCTGGTATTGATGACATCAAGATGGATGGGATCTGAGCTGCCCATCATGAAATTCCATAAAATCGGGCATGCATACCAATAATCCATCATCATTTAAAAGTGGTATGTAGCTAGGCACAGTAGCTGACACCCTGTAATCTCAGCACTTTGGGAGGCGGAGGTGAGAGGATTGCCTGAGCCCAGGGGTTCAAGACCAGCCTGGGCAACTTGACAAGACCTTGACTCTACAACAAATCAAAAAATTAGCCAGGTGTGGTGGCATGTGCCTATTGCTTCAGCTACTTGAAAGGCTGAGACAGAAAGATTGCCTGAACCCAGCAAGCCAAGACTGCAGTAGCCATGAGCATGCCATTGCACTCCAGCCTAGATGACAGAGAATTCGACTCAAAAAAAAAGAATAGTACGTGTAAAGTCAGACTGAGGCGGGAGGATCACTTGAGCCCAGGAGTTCAAGGCTGCAATGTGTTATGATCACACCACTGCACTCCAACCTGGGCAACAGAGCAAGATCCTGACTCAAAAAATAATAATAATAATAATAAAAGGTTAGGCTTGAGTAGGTCAGGAGGACACAGGTGAGTTGCATAGGCAGGTGGCTCTGACTCTAGGCCTCATGAGGAATGCCAGTTGTCAGAGGAAGAAAAGCTTCTGCCTGGTTTGAAGATGGGTCTGCACAATAGGTTGGCATCAGCTGGAAGTGGACTGCTGCAATATTACCATTCTGTGCAGAAGTGGCTCTGAAAGAAATGGTGAAAGGCATTCCTTTCAGTAGGGGAAACTCTAAGCATATGTCAGGATGTCCACTTTTTACAGGGAAGGAGACATTGGCTGAGGTACAGATCTACCTTGGCTCACAATCACAAGACAGCTTGTTACAAGTTGCTCAGAGACTTCAAAAGAATAATATTAAAATATTGGTAACAAGGACATTTGAGGAAGAAGTATATGGATGAACCTGTCAGAACTGATGAATAGCATGAGGAGTTTTGTCACTCATGTGAATGCTTGCCAAAGGGCTTCCACTGAACAGGAAGCTCTGAACAATCAGATGGACAAAAAGCCCATTCTGTGGATGCTGGTTAGCTTCTTTACTCAGCCATGCCAGACCTTGTTTAGTGGGCCCATGTATTACTAGCCATGGCAACAGGGACGAGGCTATCCATGGGATCAACAACACGAACTTCCTTCTCCAAGGCAGAAACTCTAGACTGCCAACAACAGGGGCCAACAGTGAGCCCCTGATATGGCACCATTCCTTGGGACTTGGGGAACATGTTGATTATGTTGAACCTCTTCCACCACAGAGAGGCAAAGATTTGTCCTTGCTGGAATAGACACTTATTTTAACTTTCCCTATCCAAGATACCTCTGCTATCCTCACCATCTGTGGACTTTTGGGATGTCATGATTTTATGATTCGTTATCATGGTATCCCACACAAGGTTGCTTCTCACCAAGAAAATAATTTTAATGCAAGATATATAGGCTCATGCTCTTAGAATTAACTAACCTTATCACACACCCTATTATCTGAGAACAAGTAACCTGGTAGATTGGTGGATTGGCCTACTGAAAGCATAATTTAGAGCACATGTGAGACAACACCCTGTGAGATTAAGTGTTGTACAACAGAATGGAGTATGTGCTTTGGGCCAGTGACCAACAGATGGTGCTGTTTCTCTTACTGTCAAAATACCCAGGTTCTGGGAATAATTACACCTTATGACCTACTGACAAAATTGTTTAATTTCTCCATACACTTAGAGTCTTCTGGTTTACAGATCTTCATTCCTGTCTTCATTTGGGTTCTTGCTCTAAGACAAGGTCTTGGGTGCAGCTTGTCTGGGAGGTGATCACAGTAAGCAGAAGCAGGAAAAGAGGAAAGTGAGTCAGAGAAGACGGAAAATATGATACGATGTGTAATAATGCTCAGGTACAGCTGTGGGCAAACTTGATCTCACCAAGAACCCTCTGAAAAGTGTGGGACAAGCTTTAGAATTGTCTTTTGAGAGGATGGGAAGACAAAGCACAAACCCACCAACTCTAGTTCACGGGACATTAGCTCCCTCTCCTTTCCAGGCTGCACTTCACCTTGACAGGGTGCCAGAGAAAGCCCACTTGAAGAGAAGAGAGAAGGGAAACGTTGTCATTGTGTAGAGAACTCTATTGCAGCCACAGGGGAATTCAGGTAGACCAAGGGGACATGGAGAGAGGCATCTACCTCAGCTGCTGAAACTCCAAAGGGAGGCAGGCACACTTTCATCATTAGAGTACAGAATAATGGTTCCATTTAGTGAGAAACTGCAACTATCACCTGACTATTTGGGAGTCCTCATGCCACTGAATTAATAGTGAGAGGAGGGGTTTCAATTCTGAATGGAGTCATCCATCCCTACTAACAAGGGGAATTTGGGCTGCTGCTACAAAATGAGGACAGGGAAAACTGAAAGAGTGTAATGCCAAAATGGAATTATTTAGTGGAATAATCTTAAACTAAAGTGCAGCCATTTTGACACTGCCTAATTCTGTCATATTTCCTTAACATTATTTAGTTTGCCTTTGAATCAAAGACAGAACTGGTTTCTTAAAGGTAGCTATTGATAATTGTTTTACAACTCCTCCCCAGCTTGTTTTGTATTAATTAGATTTTCTATTCCAAGTATTTGCCTCCACCCATAAGAAACAAGTTAACCTAATCAGTCCTTCATGACACAAACAGACCCCACCACCATGGCAACACTCATGTAACTAACCCACCCATCTGCCTCCTGCCCGTCACATGATGTCAATAGCTGTGCTTACCTGTCCCCTTCATGATGATGTGAAAAAGACCACCACCCAATCACCTTAAACTTGCACCCATCAAAGGGAAGGTTTAAAAGCATTCAACCTTAAGCAGCCATTTGTCATTGCTTTGCTAAGCTCTGATCTAACTATGTAGCTCTTTGAGCTATGGTAGCCATGTTTTCCTAAGCTTTGGCCCCCTCCCCTACCTTAGGGAGGTGAATATCCTCTCTCTCTCTCTCCTTCCTATTTACTTTCTAAATAAACTATATCTTTCAATCTAATTTCTGTGCAATTTTTTTGCATCTTTTGTGTGGCACTAGTCTGACATTTTGGAGGTCCTACTGGAGTTCTGACAAACAAAGGCCTGTGAAAGAAAACAGAATCTGGGGACCCCAAACTCACTAAGCTAAAGGGAAGGTTAAGCTCGAAAACTGAGTCACGCACAAAAAAATTGCCTTCCTTTTGTTCCCAAACAGGTAGTTGCAATGCTAGAAGGCCACATATCTCTCCAAATGTTCACGAGGAAATTCCTTATGGGCCCCCAAATCTTTCAGAGTACATATTTCCCCATGGACTAGCCCTAAAAGCAAAGGTCAGTTGAATCGCACCCTGACATTGTAAATTAACAGTTTACCATCACAGATATGGGACAAGACTGAAAACACTCCCTCTGCCCCTTCCCCATGCAGACAAATGAATAATTAACTACTTCCTCTACTCTTTCTATGCATTTACTTTATTTTATGTGAAATGTAGATTTACTGAGTGTCAGATGAACACATAGTTGACTATTTCTCTATCTCCTCTTTTTTAAAATTTTATTTATTTATTATAAAGATGTGGGGTACAATTCAGGGTTAGGTATACAAACACTGATCATGCAGGTACCCTTGTTGATGAG
>CAUYQG010162927.1:0-53887 GCA_963574415.1 Tarsius wallacei
TAAGCAGCAGTTTTACAGGGGCACAAAGCATTTACAAAGGTTTCATTTCCCCAGGGATAGTTCAGAGATGTCGCTTAAAAATCATTGCCCCTTTGTTCTACATCATATAGATTGCCTTTCAAGGGACTGCACTTAAAACTCCTAACACTGGGAGCAGAGGGGACTGGTATGTTCATCTCTCTAGACCACAGGAAAAAGCATCAGTTTAATATAGATGCATAAGCACTTCCAGGGGATTCATCACCCAGGAAAAGGGACGAGAAGGGGCTTTAAAATCACAGCCCTCGTGAACTCTGAACATTTATCATAATACTATAAGAAAGGGACACAAGAAAATGACTGACAGTGGTGGGAAACTGGGGGGGTTAGTGAGGGGGATGGGATTAATGGTGGTGGGTATCTGTCTGGGGATGGGGAGACACCTCTTATCAATAAGGGTACCTGAACGAAACATTTTTGTATGCCTAACCCCTAACTGTACCCCACAAAAACATAATAAAAAAAAAACACAGAGATATTGACTGGGTGCAGTGGCTTATGCCTGTAATCCCAGCACTTTGAGGGTGAAGAGTTTAAGACTACCCCAGGCAACATAGCAAGACCCCCATCTCTACAAAATAAAAAAAAAGTAGCCAGGTGTGGTGGCACATGCCTGTAGTACCAGCTACTTGGGAGGCTGAGGTGGGAGGCTCGTTTGAACCCAAGTGTTTGAGGCTGCAGTGACCTATGATTGCTCCACTGCATTCCATCCTGGGTGACAGTGAGACCCTGTCTCAAAACAGAAACTAAGACAGGGAGACTATCCAGGCGGGACTGATCTAATAGCATGAGCCCTTCAAGCAAAAAGCATTCTCTGGCTGGTGGCAGAGAAGGAGTCAGTGAGACTCAAGTCTGAGAAGATGTGTTGTTGCCGATTTGAGGGTAGAGGAGCCACAAGGGAAGGAAAGCAGATGACCTTTGCGAGCAGAGAGCGACCCCTAGCTAACAGCCAGCAAGAAAGTGGGGATTGCAGTTCCACTGTCACAAGGAACTGAATTCTGTCAACAACTCGAATGAGCTTGGAAGTATTTTTTCCTAGAGCCTATTGATAAGAGTCCAGCCCAGCAATCAACTTGATTGTAATTTTGTGATATGCTAAGCAGAGAACCCCTCTAAACCCACAAGAACTCTTAATCTACAGAAATTTTGCTATAATAAACGCATGTTGTTGAAGTTACTAAGTTTGTGGTCACTGGTTACACAGAGTAGGGAGGTCCAATGTTTAGCATGTCATTTGTCTACTCCCTCTTTAGCAGAAGGGACCCTTGATTATTTAGAATAAAATCAGACTTTCAAGAGAGATAGCAAAATGATCATAGATAATGCCGACTCTCAGATTCCAAGGGTAATAACCCACAAACTTACACTAGAAACAATGCCAGAGGTTGTCTACAGTGGTATGCTGGTAAATGTTAAACAACTAGCTCTCCAGGAGGATAAAAAAAATGTTTTTAAGCCTGGTTTGTAGCATTTTCCAGTCTCCACATGTGATTGCTCCTATCATGGCCAATTTCAAACAGCTGGCTCACAAAATTCCTGCAAATTTAACAATAAGCTCTTGTGAACCAGTGTGAGCTGGCTCCAGCAGACCCCTGGGATTCACAAAGCTAACGGAGCAAGGTCACCTTGAAAGAATTCAGATAGGCTTGGAGTGATGGAGAAAAGGAGGCCCAGCCTCACGTGCATCCACCCTCCCATGGAAGAACTCAAAGGCTCTGGCTCTTCAGGCCCTGTTGTACAGCTTTTTCTCTTCTTTTGGAGCTAGGGAAAGACCTTGACCTTCAGGAAGTCTCCATCGAATGAAAGACCATCAATGCTGTCACCCAGACTCACCTCTTAGAGAAAATGCTGATAAGTGTCTTGCAAAAAATGAAAACTGTGTCAATCCATTTGATTGTCCAGATATTTATGACATGATGGAAATATGCCCTTACCTCATCATGAAGTTTTAGTTCATGTGTACCCGTGACTCTAGCTAACAAGGGACCTGCTAGAGTCTAAGGTGAGGAGTTTGTTTGACAAGCTGCCTTCTTGCCCTGACAATTTCAGCCATATATGACTTCTTTTGCCATCCCATGCTGATGTCTCCCAAATCTTCATCTTCAGTCAGTGCCCTGTGTTGTGGTCCTGTTCTGCAGGGCCAACAGCCTGGGAGGCATCTCCTCTCCTGCCAGTATATCCAACTTAACATGACTAAACCAGAGTCCATCATTTACCCCTAAAAGACCTGGTCCTCCCCTAGGGCTTCCCATTTGAGAGTCTAGTGCCTCTGTCCAGTTACAAAAGGCAGGAATTTGGGAAGCATCTTTGAATCCTCTTTTTTACTTTCTATATCCAATAAGTCACCACATCTGAACAAAATGTTCCTCAAACATAGGGAAACATAGGTAGCATCCACTTATTTCTCCCATGTCTACCAGTGTACTATTCCAAACCACTGGCATTGCTCTTCTCGGTTTATACAGTATCCTCCTACCTCAGCTTCTCATAGCTACTCCATAATCCCCATTCTTTACAACACAGCAATCCTTTAAAACTGTTAATCTTATCAAGTCAAATCCCCGATCACAACCCTCTGACGATTTACCATTCTTTCAGGACAAACCCAACATTCTTAACTAGGACTCTGAGTGACCTAGTCCCTGCCTACCTCTCCTGTGCCATCTTGTTCCACCTATTCCCTCACTCTCCAAGCCACGCTGGCTGCTCTCAGACTCCCAGAGCTCTTTTTCTTCTCCCACTCTTCTCCAGGGCCCTTTGCCTAAATAACCCTTACTCAGCTCTCAGCTCTTAGTTGTCATGCCACTTCTCAGGGAAGCCTTTCTGATTTCCCCAGATGAGTCAGATACCCACAGCCCCTGTCCTCCTTCATAGCACTTACCACAATTGTAATAAAATAATTATTAGTATAATTATTTGTTTTGTGCTTGCTCTCCCCCCTTGAGTGTGAACTCAGTGAGGGTCAGGGTCCCTATAAGCCTAGTCATTGCCATATCTTCACGATACTATCATGCCATTTTTGCCCAAAGATGCAGAATTATTTTTAAAATAACAATAAATACAAAAATATAGTAAGTAAAAAAAAAAAATCAAGCCATAGAATAGATTACACGGGGAGATTCCAATTTTGTGGAAACAACATAAATACATTAAGAGAGAATAAGATGAATATAAAGCAGAATGATAGCAAAGGCTACCTCTGGGTGGTGGGATTACAAGTCACTTTTGCCTTTCTCTCTCTATATATTCATATATTCATATTTTCGACAAAGGACATGTTTTGTTTTTATAATCAGAAAAAAATAGTCTATGAGGAGTATTATACTTAAACATAGCAGAAGAGGCATCGTGTCTGAGGTTAGCGAACAGAGGAGTTTCTGCCCTTCTTCATTCTCCAGTCATCAGCAAGTCACTGGATAAATGAAAATCCTCAAAGCACACCTGTGGCAGCAGTAGGTTTTAACAGACAGACATCTGTGTCCTGGAAGATGCCTGCCCCAGTAGGTGCTGAAGACAAGATTTTCTTCCTAAAGTTTGACTAGCTCAGAAGACAAACTGTAAGACAAGAAAAGCCCATCCTTACAATTCCGTCTTAATCAAAGCCCAGGAGAGATTCTAAGTCATTAAGCAGGATTTTTATTTCCATTGGGATAAAGCTATTTTAGAATACATTTTCTTTATTCCTTAGAATAAATTTTTGGGTTTTTTTTTTTTTTTTTTTTTTTTTGAGTGGGAGTCTCACTTCGTCGTCCTGACTGGAGTGCAGTGGCACACTCCCGGCCACCGCAGCCTCGACCTGCTGGGCTCCGGTGATCCTTCTACCTCTGCCTTTCAAGTAGCCGGAACTACAGGCGTGCACTACCACGCCTGGCTAATTTTTAATTTATTGTAGAGTTGAGGTCTTGCCAAGTCACCCGGGTGGGTCTTGAACCCGTGGGCTCAGGAAATCCACTCACCTCGGCTTCCCAAAGTGCTGGGATTACAGGCTGAGTCACTGAGCCCGGCTAGAATGAATTTTTTAAAAGAGGGGACACATTCCCTATGGCTGCCTGTTTTTTTTTTTTTTTAACAAATGGATGAGAAACTGCAACTCTATCACCTACGTGATAAATTAAAGTTCCCACTAGCAGATGAAGCAATGGAAGGTTGTTTATAACGTTAATACTCCCAGGGCCTGAATTCATGGCATCAGGGTTGCATATCAACGTCTGGCAGAAACAAATCAGTTGCAAGACAAAATCCAATAAACTACATTTCTTCTCGATCCCCATCAAAAACACCCATCCTGCTTGTTTGTGAATATATTCTTCAAGTAGGTTTATTTAAGGCAAGACAACTGCAGAATCCCAGAGAGTGGGCAAGTAGGCTGTCCGCCAACCCCGATGAGGTAGGGGTCTCTTTTGGAGCTAGGGAAAGACCTTGACTTTCAGGAAGTCTCCATCGAATGAAAGATCATCAACGCTGTCACCCAGACCCACCTCTTAGAGAAAATGCTGATAAGTGTTTTGTAAAAAATAAAAATTGCGTCAATCCATTTGATTGTCCAGAGATTTATGACATGATGGAAATATGCTCTTACCTCATCATGAAGTTTTAGTTCATGTGTACCCGTGACTCTAGCTAACAAGGGACCTGCTGGAGTCTAAGGTGAGGGGTTTGTTTGACAAACTGATGACCTTGTATCAGGGTACAAGCAAATACAAAGAAAGTTATATACATTATGCCACGATTGGCTTCCTAACCATGAGTAGATGAAGTGATTCCATCCATGTGTCACCCTAGAAAGGCAACAACTCAACCCTAGAAGAATGAGAGAAGGGACAGGTAAGATTTGGTGTGGTTAGCAAGGAAAGAACAGAGGAAAGATCAACTGGGTGGACAAGAGCACTTGAAGAACAAGAGCGAAAATTCTGGTTTCTGTTTCCCTACCTGCTCGAATATTCGCTCACCTATGTCATTGGGGGATCATCTGCCCAGCATTGCTGTGAGAACAAATGAGACCAGAAGTACCCCATGGGTCTGAGGGCACAAATAAAGGTTAGAGTTCTATTGAAAACAAGGTTGTCTAAGCATCCATCTCTGTTCTCTGCACTTAGATCAGTGCCTGGCACAAGTGAGGTCATTCCATAAATATTTGTTGAATAAATATTTGTTGAAGGAATGTCTGGCTGACTGAATAAATAAATAACAAGTATTTCTGCAAGATTCATCTGAAATAAATTAGAGTGGGCTTTTAAAAAAGCAGGCAATATAAATATTAGTTTAGTTTTTCTTTTTTAAATAAAAATGAACACTATAGCATGCAGCATCTGCTCTTGACAGCCTTCGCAAGAAATCTGAAAGAGTTTGGGGCCATTGATTGGGTCCTTTCTGCATAGAAATCAGAAGGCTGCTTTGCATATACCCCAGAAACTGCTGTCACTACCTCAGGGGACTACTGCTGCTCTCTTTTGAAAGTAAGTACTACAGTCGACCGTCTGTATCCACAGGTCCACATTTGCAGATTCAACCAAGGGCAGATTGAAAATATTTTTAAAATACAATACAAATAACATAGCAATAAAAATAATACAAATACAGCATAACAACTATTTCCATAGCATTTCCACGTATTATTATAATCATGGGAAATGTGTCACTAGGTGATTGCATCTGATTTTGTTGTTGTGCAAAAGTGTATTATGAAAAGGAACAGCAATAAATTTTCCTATAATGGCCACTAGTTGCATGAGTGTGAGCCTTCTAATTATGTTGTGAAGTCTCTGTGTGCCTCATTTTTCTCATCTGTTAAATGGGGATTAGAGCAGCACCACCCCCACAAAGTTTTGACAGTTGAATTGTAGGCAGAGATGGAGCCTGGCACTCAGTCAGAACATCGTGAGTGGTAGCTGCTATTAACTATTATGTTGTCATGGGGATGGATGGGAAACATTTAAAAATGCCAGGATTCTGAAGTAGATAACAACCTTGGTGCTTGGGGTCAGACTTAATATGTCAAATGCTTGGCTTTCTACCTACAGGTCTCAGCCACCTGTGGGAGGTCACCTTGTGGATAAGCAAGGCACTCCTCAATGTATTTTTCCAGTAGGTTTGTTTACACCAGCATCAAACATGTGAGTAATGGTTACGAAGAGATGTTACCAAGGCAACGATGTCACTAGGTGACAGAAACACTTCAGCTCCACTATAGTCTTAAGAGACTTCCATAGTATATACACAGTCCGTTGTTGACTGAAATGTCACTGTGTAGCCCATGACTATTTCAGTAATCTAGAGATGATTTAGAGTATATGGGAGGATTGCGTAGGTTACATGCAAATGCTACACGATTTTATACAAGGCACTTGAGCATCCAAGGATTTTAGTGTCTGTAAAAGTCCTGGAACCACATGAGTGAGAAGCAAATAGCTTTAAAATAGCATTAGCACTATAATCTGTTTAATGCAAACTGCTAGGATGTATTTGGTCCAGATCCTGCTTAAGGAAGGCTTGCTTATTCCTTGATATTTTAAATGCTCCTTAAAGTCTGTCTTGTTGGGCCTTTCATCTTACTCATACTTAAGACCAGTGTCGATCTTGTTAATCAAGTTTCTCAAGGAAGGAAAGCATACCCCTGGAAGCACATTTAAGGACTTGCCATTAGTTTGCTCTGAAAATGAGGAATCTGATATATTTGCCAGTTTCTGTATAACCAGAGCAGTACAACATATGAAGAGAAAAATATCCAGCTATGATTTTCAAAAAATATCCAGCTATGATTTCCCAGTCACCTTATCATGCTCCCATCCCTATGCATGGGCTGCCTTCAGGCCACAACAGAGCTGCCCCTACTATGCTGGGTGAGCTCCTCCTATGACTTTGCCCCCCTCTGCAGGGCTACCCACCCTCACACCTCATCTTCCCCCAGGCCTCTGGACTCTTGCAGGACAGAGGCCTCTTCTCCTTTTCACAACAGGGCAAAGAACTGGCCAGGCCTCTCCATCACCTCATTTTCAGATTTTGCTTTCCTAATTTCCTCTTCTCTGATTCTTTATTAAAGAGAAGCCTTTGTGGTCCTAGCACTGCCTCCTCCTTGTTCATTACAGTCAGCACCCTGAATACCCTCACAGAGGAGCAAATCAGGTAGTAAGCATTTATCCCAAGAAAACCTTTTAAGGGGCTGAGACCACTGAGTGGCCGCTCTCTCTATTTAAACAGTTATTGCTCTTGGCCTAGGAATATGGCTGTTGGAGCTTTCGCTTGTGTTCTCCTGAAAATGATTCATTTCATAACAAAAGAGTCCTTCAACGAATGACTGCAGTCACTTTTGGGTTGCTAGGCTCTCTGGGTGTTTCATTATGGATAATGGGCCTAATAGGATAACATATGAAAGTAACCAGGAAAGAAGAAAACATACAAAGACAGCTGAGACACTGGGCAGCCAGTGTGCCAGTCAGTGTGTCAGCCTGTCTCTCCTGCTGCCCTGGGCAGTGCCCACTGGCCAAGGACCTTGACCTTTCAGTGTCTGCTCTGAGCCTGGGCAGGGACCTCAAAACTCATGTACATGTATACTGATTACAAAGCTCTGGGGATAAGCATGTGGCCCAAGTCCCAGATGCTACAGTTCGGATGTGAAGAGTAGGTGAAAGATCTGGTCCTCTCCCTGTACTTTATCATTAAAACTGATGTTTGAGTGCCATGGTGTGCCAGGCCCTGTGCCATGGTACTTAGTACATTATTTCCTTTAATCCTCACAATAACTCTATGATGCAGGCATCAGTATCACCCCCATTTTACAGCTGAAGGGACTGAGGCACAGTTGGTTAACTAATTTATCTGAGGCAACAGAGTTAAGTGGCATAGCCAGACAATGACACCTAGTTGCCTCATCCCTGATGCAGCTAAATAATAGACTACAGCCTATACCAACACCCCCCACACAATGGTTTTATGCAAAACAACTTGTTGGCATCATATATTAACAAATCCACTGGCCTCAAAAGGCCAAGGTAATAAAAAATCACCTTTGAAATCCCAAGAACTGTGCATGAATATTCCCAGATTGGGCTAAAGCTCATGCCGTCCAGGTGGTACCCTCTTGTCTCTCTCCACATTAATTTATGACTCCAGTGTTGAATATTGGACCTAGCCAGCAATGTTCCCGACCCTCCCTGAGAACAGATCACACAGGCTTTCCAAAAGATCAATTTTCTTAGCAGAAGGAAAACCACAGACTCAACTCCATACCCAGATTTTATCTCCTGCTCCAAGAGAATTGGGAGAAAACAAAACATTTTAAAGGCAAACGGGAACAAAATTTAGTGTGTGTGTTATTGAGGGCACTATCTTCATGGAGCCCCAGGGAGTCCTTCCTGAAGACAGGAGCTTTGTGATTCTGTTCCCCTGCCCCTGCCAGTGAGTCAGCAGAATGGACCCAAGAGCAAATTTGGAGCTGGAGCTGTATCCTGCTCTATGAGGTTTCCGCTGGTTCCTTTCTCTGGCCTCAGACTCCACCCATGAGATGGGGATGTACTAGTCAGCTATCAGTCAATGAAAAAGTTCCTGTACAGCTCTGCGGGTGACCCTTTTTAAAGAAGACATTCCTACAATGCCTTTGAAGCAACTGATGTTTCTGTTGCTTGGTCACCTTTCGGCTCCAGCTCTAGGAGTTTTTATGAACTCAGTTACTGGGTCCTGAGGTATATCCCCTGTGAGTTCCATCAAGGCCATAGACCATGCCTTCAAGGATACCTCAAACATGGCCAGGCCAGCTGTGGGCCAGGCTCCTCTAGATCCCCTCAACCTAGGCTGGCTTCTCTGTGCAGCATACGTGGCCTGCCATGGTCCCTGGTGTAGGACATGATCAACATTCTGAGATACTCAGCATCATTCATTCATGGAGTCACATGTGCTGTTTTTCTTTCTAACCAGATCTTAAGATCCTAAGGACAAAAAAACCAGGCTTCTCTTTTGTGCCATGACCCCACCACCCCATTGGCCAGCAACATCACACCAATCCTGTCAACCACTGTTCTTATCATATCTACAGCCTCTTCTAAGGAAAACTGTCTTGACCATAGGCCCACCTGAAAAGATAGCTCCAAGAAGCCATATTTTGTACCCCATGACTTCTTGTGACCTCATCTCACTGGATCAAGGTTCACATATGACCCAAAGGCAGAAAATCCCAAAGACTTTCCAGTGACACATTCCAAGAGGTGAGCAGAGTCAGTTAAGTTTTCTGTTCTGGGAATTTAAATTGAATTTTTTAAAATGCCAAGTGAATGAATCAGTTTGCCCCACCAGAAGTGAGACTTAGAGGAAGCTTCAAAATGTGTCTTAAGGTAGACCAGGAACCAGAAGAGGTCAGAGCAAACTTGAGTTATGAGGAATCAGAAGCCCTAAGTATTCAGAAGCAGTGAGACAGGGCAGGGGATGCGGCCAGCAGGCATGGCCATGATAGACACAGCAAGAAGACATGGGGAGAAGTGAATATGGAATTGGCTGCCATTCAAGGTGGAAGGCAGAGTGAAGAGAGAGGAACTATAGCTGCAGAGGTTCTGGGAGCCAGCCACTTTGGATTCAGTTCCAGTTTCTGTGTTTCCACCGAGTTTGTGGTTTTCAGCATTTGGCAAAGCTCTAGCTTCCCTCAGTGTCCCTCAGATAACTCCATGGTAACCTCATTCTTCATTCTTAACTGAGGAAGACTCTGATCTTGGAGCCAGAGATCCCACAGGACACCCATGAGGGCTGACACTGGGCACGTCTGCTCCTCCCTCCTACATAGCCTGAAGCCCATGCACGGCACCTGCTCTGCCCCACCACGGCCTCACTCTTCCGCTGGTGCAGGCACTAGACCATGCTTCTCACCTGTGTCCTACTCAACTTTCTTTCAGTCTTTCATAGTCTAATGTGCAGTTGAAACTCAACACTGACCACACAGATCTCCCCACAGCTTGCAGGTTTTCTATTCTAGGCTGTCAAAGGTGCTGCAGATTCACAAGTGGTACTGGGAGTGAACAACCACGTATTAGGAAGGATCTACGGTATTACTTAGAGGGCTTGGATCTCAAATAGATTGAAGATTTAGAGTTTAAAATCAGTTACTGTCCAATACACTTTTTCGATTTATTTTTTTAACAGAGAGATCTGATACAAAATAATGTGGGTACTTCTTCAAAGAATTTTACACGTTAGACTTTTATAATACATGTTGTTCAATTATACCTCTACGTATCCCAAATGGTATTTTAGGCAGCACGCACGTGTTTTTCAATCTCTTTTCGCTCTGTATCATAAATTATGCAGTATATTCTGTAAAAAGATAGATGTGTACCTTCACAAATACGAATACACTTAGATACCTACACTCTCAGAAGGAAGAGCAATGGGTTTTGCCTACGATGCTGCAGTAGTCAGCTGCCAACAGAGGTAGAATTGGATTAAAACGGCAATCAAGAAACTGGACAAGATTTTCTACCATCTCATAAACCCCCTGCAAAGAGCTGCACCTTTGCTAATACTCTTCCACAACAGGCATTCTGCTCTGATGATGCCTAATGCCAAACTGTAAGCATGGTATTTCTTGGTATAAGTATATTCACATAATAGTATTCTAATAGGGCAGCTTGTTCCTTTCTATAAATATGCATATTTATTAATTATTATATGGGGAGAGAAATTAAATTCCTTGGTCAGAGAAGGCAATGGTTACCCTTAGAACAAGTAGTGACACATTAAATTGACATTTACACAGTAGATGAAAGCACAGGTCCCAGAAGCAGTATATACTATAAACTGCATTTTGTCCTGTGCCCATCCCTATATTCAACATGGCAGAAAAGCAGCCAGTGGGGCTAGAAAAGGCATCACTTGGTTATCTAGAACTGCATGAGGTAAATTCTTCCTATAGAATTCTCCAATTCCAGTTCTATGGGATTAGATGTTAGTGCACCTGTCTTCAGCCACCCAATTGCGGGCAGCAAAAACAAGGGCATCTAAACATCTTGACTGTTGACCAAAAATGAGCGGAATTGGGTCACTTCTTTTTCAGTGGTGAGTAAAAGAGATTTAAACATGACATGAGGCCTGGGGTAAAGGAGTAGGAATGAAGGTGGAGTGAAATCTACACATCTAGACAAATACATTATCATCTTGAAGGGTTCTCTCTATGATCTATATTAGGATTCAGAAAAATATTTGAGAAAACTTCTGCACTTTAAAGAATGAAAAAAACACCATGGTTTCCAAAAGAGAAGCAGAATTCTACAGAGAAGAGGAATAGGTGAAGAAACAAGAGGATGAATCAGAAATTCAGTAGGAGAGGATGAGGGAACAACGTGAGGAAATCAGAAGCAAGGTAGCGTAGAAAAAGGAGTCTTAGAAAAAGGAGTCTTAGAAAAAGGAGGATTGCAAGAAGCAGAGAATTTATTTGCATAATTAGCATGCACACAGGAGCCGGTGAAGAACAGAACTTAAATGGCGTACAACTACAACAGTGACATGGGGGACAAACTTCAGACATCTTCTCAGTCAGAGGAGAGAAAGAACAGATATTGTCCTGTTACACACAGACAATTTCAGGAGAAAAGGCTAGAACAAATAAGCAAGTCATGGCTGTGGAAAGTTTTCCTAAAGACTAAAGCAAATTAAAAGTGCTCACCACATTCCAGAAGAAAAAAAAAAGACATAAAATCTATATCTATACTTATGCAAATAATAAAACATTTGGGTAACAAAAGACAAAGTACAAGTGGTTCTAGCATTTTAGCAACAAAATGAAAGAATAAGAAAAATATTTTTTGCAAGGGAAATTAAATCAGGCCTTCCTTAGACTTTTATTCTGGAATACAAAATACAGGAAAATGATGGAGAAATATCTAAATAGTTGTAAGAGAAAATAATTTTATTTAAGTAGTCAGGAAAGTGGTCTTTATTGTATTAAAGTATTATATTTTTGGATATGCAATATTCCAGACAACAGAACACTCATGTACTCTATTGAAAAATATTGCTTGAAAATGTAATAGTAATATAACTAACCCAAGAGATGAAAACATCTCCTGAAACTGTAATACAAAAGGACCCTCAATAAGCCAAGCAACCAAATAAATAAGAGCTAAATCTAAGTAAGTGCTATTATATTGGTTAATAAGCTGAAAAAACTGTCAACATTTTTTGAAAAGAAAAACTAACAAGAGATTTTTTTTTTTTTTACTGATTTGTCTTCAAATCTCTAATAATAATAGAAACAAAGATGTGATAGAGGGGTTGGAAGGGAAATTAATATTGGGATTCAAAAAACAATGCTTCAGTGAATTGAAGAATTAGAGAAAGATGGATTTAAAAGCCTTCAGAATTTTAAAAGGTAAATTGCAGGAAATTTAAGAACTAGTAATACAATATAAGACACTAAAAGATGATAATAAAACAGTTCATAGAGCAAAATACAGAAAGCAAAAAAGGACAAAGGAAGCATAAATTCCGAAAACAAAATAAGCTGCAAGAAGCAATTCCAGTAATAACACACAGTATAGTATAATAACTATAAGTAGATTAAATCTTCCTGCTATAAAATAAGACTTTCAAATTGTTTCAACAAATAACACCTGCTTTTTAAAAAAATTAGCAAAACATAGAAAATACAGATTAAAGAATAGACAAATATAAATCAGTACTTAGAACACAGTATGTGTTCAATCAATATTTTGACTAAATGAGAATCAGAAAAACCAAGTAACAAAAAAGCAAGACTGGCAATAACATCAGACAAAGTAGATATAATGGAAAACAGTATTCAACAATTCAGTGTATTGAAAAAACTATTTCTTAACTCATTTTCAAAGTGAGCCACCAATACAAACGTGAGAAATAAAACATAAAAGCTAAAATATTCAGCTCTACCTATTGCACTGATACTATGCATTGCATACTATGAAAAGTAATGCAAAAGTAAAACCCTAAAAAGAATACCAAATCAAACCTAATGCTATTTTTAAAAAAAGAAAGAGTAACACACAATGACCAAGGAGGACTTATTCTAAAAATTCAGGATAATTTGTTTTTGAGATGTTAATTTCATATTCTTAACAACAATAATAGTAATAAGAGCTAATGGTCAATATTTATCGAACAACTATTATTATCCCTATTGAAAAGTAAAGAAACCAAAACACACAAAGATTGAGTAATTTGTCTAAAACCCCACATCTAGTAAGTGGAAATGCTAGACTTTGAGCCAGAAGTCTGGCTCTAGAACCCATACTTTTGACCACTCTGCCAACATGTTGACAGTTCAAAGGTGAGAACCCATATGCTTCTCTTGATAGATGGGTGAAAGGTACTTGACAAAGTTCACAAGTCATTCCCAATGTAAAATTTCTACTGTAAAGGGGAATATGGCACTTGCTTTACAAGGTAAATCTTGTCTAACTCAAAACAATTACCAATGTATCGGTTAGGGGCATTCCTTTTACTTTCAGAATGAAGACAAAGAAGTTCACATACTATGTGCCACAACTGTGTTTCCTGGAAGGTCCACTCACTGCACTTAGAGAACAAAACAAAACAACAGTCAAAAAACATTGAAAAGAAGGGAAGAAAGTGATCATCTTTTCTAGAAAAAATTCTACAGTTCACAAAATTACTGTTAGAATTTGTAAGAGAATTTAGTAAGGCACTGTTTATAATATAAATTAAGAGAAAAATATAATGGCAAAAAAAGATCCCACAGCAACCCAAAATATATGAAGTATGCAAAACACATAGGAAGAAAATGGCAAAAGTTTATTGAGAAAAATAGAAGGCTTGAGTAAATGGAGGCATTCTATGTCTCTTCCTGGATTTTTCAGTCTAAATGGGAAAATTCAAAATTGTAAAGATTTTAATTTTCTCCACACTCACCTATAACTTCAACACAGTTCCAATAAATATCCAAAAGGATTTCATTTTGGAACATAACAAAAATTATTCAAATGCATGTGGAAAAATTTTCCAAAAAGTATTTAGAAAAGGCAGTACGGAATGTTTACTTATCTGTTACTAAAGTGCATTGTAAAACTAGGGTTACTAAAACAACGGGGTTTGGAAGTAGGAACAAGCAGATCCAAACAATAGACTGAAAAATCCAGGAAGAAACATGTAAATGATAAGAGTGCCATTTCAAAGCAAAAATGAAAGATTATGTCATTCAATTTATGGTATTGGAATAATTAACTAACCACATGGAAGATAGCGCAATTATATCTCTGCTTCATAGCAAACATTAACTCTCATCAGACTAAAACAATGCACAAATTGAGAGCATTATAGTACTGAAATAAAATATAGATTAATACTTATATAATTTTTGGTTTGTGTGTCCGGGCTCTACAGAGAAACAGAACCAATAGAGTGTACATGTGTGGAAGAGGGCAGTGGAGAGAGAGAGAAGGGGAGATCTATTTTAAGGAATTGACTCATATGATTATAGAGGGTGGCAAGTCCAAAGTCAGGAGGGTAGGCCTGCAGGTTGAAGACCCAGGGAAGAGCTGATGTTGCAGTCTGAGTCCAAAGGGAGTCTACTGTCAGAATTCCCTCCTCTCTGGGGAGGTCAGTCTTTTTTTTTTTAAAGCCTTTGACTGACTGGATAAGGCCCATCCACATTATGGAGTGTAATTTGCTTTCCTCAAAATCTACTGAAAAAGGAAATACATCAATAGAAAAAAGACAAAGAAACAGTCGAACGGCAGAAAAATCAATACGAGTGGCCAATAAACAGATAAAATAATGTTCATCATCACCAATAATCAAAGAAAGGCTAATAAAAACTATGAAATACCATTTTATACTATCAAATTAGTAAGGATTTTTAGAAATGTTAATACCCAGCAAAGGATAGGTGCGGGGGGAGGGTCTTAGGGGGAGCACTGCATTATCTTAAATCTCTGGTGGGGATGTAAATTGAATAATCTTTCAAAATGGCAGTTTGACACTATGCTTCCAAAGATCTGAAACTACATATATTCTGCTCTTAATTCCAACAATTTCACTACTGGATGCTATGTTAAGGAAAAGATTAGGAATATATGGACAAAGATGTAAAAACAAAGATACCGAATGTGTTTCTTAATCCATGCATTAAAAAAAGCCTGGCCGGGCTCGGTGGCTCAGCCTGTAATCCCGCGCTTTGGGAGGCCGAGGTGAGTGGATTGCCTGAGCCCACGGGTTCGAGACCTGCCTGGGCAACTTGGCGAGACCTCATCTCTACAATAAAAAATAAAAAAAAATTAGCGGGGTGTGGTAGCGCATGCCTATAGTTCCAGCTACTTGTAAGGCTGAGGTGGAAGGATCACTGGAGCCCAGCAGGTTGAGGCTGCGGTGGCCAGGAGCGGCCACTGCATTCCAGTCTGGGTGACTGAGTGAAACTCCAACTCAAAAAATAAAATAAAATAAAATAATAAAAAAAGCCTGGTCAGAACACATATGCCAGTAGTAATTGTTTTTAATGTGTGGATGGTAGTTTTAAAATTTTTTGTGTGTATTTTGCTATATTTTCCAAACTGATCACAATGCAGACATATTAGTCTGAAAATTGGGGGAAAAATTCAAATCTTGCTCAAAACCAAATGACAAAGGATATTATCCCCTGACCACCACAGCATGGCACAAAGTGAACAATAATCTTTGTATGTAGTTAGTACTTGAGTCTTTCATGAGTCCAGTGAGAGAAGAAAGACTATTATTAGCCCCACTTAACAAATAAAAGTACTGAGATGTAGAGAGAAGAAAAAACTTTTGTACGACCAAGCTCTGTGACAATGGGCTCACTTGTCAGGTGGAGACCAAGGTCCTTCAAGCAAGGAGGGGTCTCCCTCCTGCCTCTGCCCCTTCTGTTCCATCTCTTGTCTTTCCCATTTAACACTGTTCACGGCACCTTTTGTTCTGATTGTTATAAAAACTCACAGCACATTTCCACCCCAGGTCTCCTCTGTAAGCCAGAGCATGCCCACTGCTTCCTGGATATATACTGATTAACCAGGCACTAACGGCTACCGGTACAGCCATCTCCCTCCCAGACAAATGCCCCTCAGACCAGGACCGGCCCCTTCTGCTCCTGCCCCAGCCCCTGGCTCCTTGTGAAGTGTTGAGCTGACCTTGGGAAGTGGGTACTAGATTAGGACCTTTAGGATCTCACCCCTATCACCAGGGTACATGCTTCTTTCTGTTTGCTCTCCCCGAAGCAGCAACACAAAGGAGAGCCCTGATGGCCATGGTCCATTTCAAGGCAGCAGGCCTTTCTAAGAGGACAGTAATAATGGTGCCTGAGCCCCTCTGGTGCTTTTCATGCAATAACCAGCCGTACTTTTCCAACCAGATATTATCCCTCCTTCCCCAGCGAGCTGCCTTTTATAGAGAATTTTGTTGTTTAACAAGAATCATTTCTGCCCTAAGAGGCGCAATCAGGAACAAGAAATCAAAATAAGTCATCCCTAAGATCTTCTAATCAGAGAGAGAGGGCACTGAGCCTTCGACCCCACAAGCCACATATGTTTCATTTTGGGTCTAATTACAATACTTAGGCAGGAGATGTAGGTGTTAGCCCTAGAAAGGGGAACTGCAGAAGATTGAGAGTAAATTTTGTACAGAAAAAAATGACATAAAATTACTAGGGATAAACAAGCAGCTAAGGTGGACTGTGGGCACCACTGTGTTAAAAAAGTAACAACATAAAACAGATGCATATGGAAAGAACCTGCAAGGAAATAAGCCGATGAGGCAATAACGGGTGGGTTTCCATATTTCTTTTCTCAATTTTTCTTCTCTTTTTTGTCCTCTTCTCATATTCTTTTTCTCCTTTCTTCCCTCCCTCCCTTCTTCACTCCCTTTCTCTGTCTTTTGCAAAGTGGTCATATTGCTTATGTACTTAAAACTGCAGGAGTGGCGGAAGAAGATGGAGAGCTAGATTAACTGAAAGCTCTCAGTGTCCATGAGCAGTGGAGATGGGCTTGTGCCTGCCTCCCTCCTCTCCCAACTGCAGGCTATGGCATGGCCTCAAGGAAGTGATTCCACTACACCATCACATACTGAGCCAACAGCACACTGTATAGAGGGCTTTGGGCACACTAGGACGGGAACTCCAGGGCTGACCCTTGGAGATGCTTGGCATGCCGTGTGGAGGTGGCAGGGGATAGACACAAGACAGCGAGCTGCAGACAGCACTCTTGTAGGACACAAACAACCTGTCCTGGAGTGCAACACTCCGGGAAGAGAAAACAGCATCCCTCCCTGGCATGGCACTGAGTATGAAATTAGGGAGCTGGTGGGTCCCTGCTGTCAGAAAGTATAATGTTAAACTCAGGCATCTGTTGGAAGGCAAAGGAGGATAGAAAGTGTTCAGTGAAGGGGTTTTTAAAAATGGATCTGCTTTTATGAAAAGTCACATATATCACATACAGATACAGGAAGGTGTGCACATTCTGCATGCATGTATTTTTCATTGCATGTACGTAATGGTTTAGAATGATGCACCATTTTGGACAGCAGAGCACAGGGTGCTCAGAAGGGAGTGTGGGCTAGATGGGGTCTGATGGGATAGAGGGGTGTGTCTGAATCGCTAGAGAAGTTGATATGAAGGAAAAGGGTGGTTCTGGCAGGGATCAGGCAAAATCGTCCCTGTTGCTTCCTGAAGAAGCACCATGGAAGGAAAGATCTGGGCTCAGAGTCTCTGATCATTTAAGCCCTCTGAAGTTTGTTTCCTCCTCTGTGGAAAGTAACTAAGCAATTGCCATTTTCCTCCCATCAAGCATCTACTGTTCCTCTTAGGGTGACAATACCCTGAACTTGCTTTAGCATAACAACCCCAGAGATTGATGGTAAATAAGTTATGTATTGTTATGCAAATAATAATGTCTCATGTGATGAGTTGTCTCCTAGAATAGCCCTATGCCTGTGAAGGAGACATCTCTACTATATATATACTATATATATAGTATATATATATATATACCTTAATAAAAGAAATTTATACTCTATTTTTAGGCAGTTTGGTGACACAAAAGAGCTTTTTGTGCATCTTCTAATTCTCAGTTGCCTTTAGTTGAAAATAATCTTTATGTAGATTATTCTAGTAATGTACAGAGAAAAAGATGTTTTCCCGCCCTACATAATATAAAGTAGCATAGTTTGAAATGTATATTCTGGTACACTCTTTGGGTGAAGCTGCCTCCCCATCCCTAGCAGAGGGGTGCAAAACATGTGCTCTCTCCTTGACTGTAGGTACAGTCTTTCCTCCTTTGTATGATGGATTCTCAAGGATTGGCCCAAGACCCAAACTGGTCCAGTGAGCAGAAACCTCAGAGTTTTGGCTGAGGCAACCAGAGTGGATGGTCACTTGCTTCCCTGCTGGGTCCTGAATCCAGTCTAATACTAACATGGAGCCAGTTGACATTGGACATCCCAGCTAAAAAGCCTATTGTCCTGGTTTCAAGCAGTTTGGGTTGGATTTTTGTCACCAGCAATTGGAAATCCTAATGGATGAGAAATTGCAAGCTCCATGAAGGCAGGAACTTCATACTGTTTGCTATCCCATCTTTAGCACCTGTGAAGGTGGCTCTCAAAAGTCTTTGCAGAATCACCAAATGACTGATCCAACAGTATCTCCTTTGTGAATCTACTGTGAAAAATGATTCTCAATAAACATTATTTCCTTTTCTATTTTATTGCCAATTATCCTATGAACTCTGTCTAAATTAACTCCCAGAGAGGGACCCTATTAACTCTTTATTTGGCTATTAATGTCTTACTGAGAATTTTTATTAAATTCCCTTTCATGGAGAGGCAGAGTGGGTGGCTATGATATTGCACCCAATTTTAATTAATAAATAAGAAAGCCACTGGGTGTTTTGGCCACAGAGAGCTTCACAGGTCGTCTGATTTGATCTCCTGCTTCCAGGTAGATGGATTTATAAACAGCAGGGCTGTCCCAAGAGCACAGTGATGTAATCAAGGAGAGACGCCAGGAGGCAGAATTAGATGATGTAAAGTTCTCTTAATGCCAAAGATGTGGAAACTTCAGGAGACACTGCACAAAGAAGGATAGGGGTACAGTTCCCCAGGGCCCCAGCATTCCCCACAGGGACATACAATTATGGGGAAAATTATCCATAAGGAGCAAGAATTCTACCAGGAAAGAGAGGCTTGAGTCTACCCACATTAACCATTCCAGACAAATAGCTGTCAGGACAGGACCACCGATTGTGCAACTCCCTTGCTGGGAATTCATTCAGCATTTAATCAGGCTAAAAATCTAAATGATTGCTTCTTTGCTTCCTCCACCTCTTTTGCTGGACTTGAGCCCATGGCTCCTATTAAATTTTCCAAGAAAATGTTAAACAGTTGGTCAGCATTCTTCCTTTAACCACCCTAGAAGACAGTAAATTACCTATTCGCCACAATCTCTTGGGCATTAGGATTTAAAAATAAAAACACAACTCTTATCACCTTCCCTCACAGCATCATTTTCTCTCCCTTAATTCATCCTTGTTGTTTATTTCTGGACCTTCTCCAGCTTTTTCACATTCTGCCTAAATTTTGGAGGCCACAGCATGACATAATGCTGATGCAGCCATCTCTCTGATGTGGCTTGCAGACTAAACAATTTTCAGTAGCATCTCTCACATTTAATATTTCAGTGCCTCTCACTTTTTAAATTAAGCTAATTGATTATCCAGTTGACACATTCTTAGCATGTGTCTGCCCCCAGTATCCCTTCAGAGCTGAGGGTTCAGAGCTGAGGGGCTTCATCTGGGGCATCCAGAATCCATTCTAAAGGTCCCAATTATCATTAATAAAGCACAAAATTCAGTGAGACCATGATTTAAAACTCTAAGTTCCTTGAGGGCAAGGATCACATATTTCAATGTTTGGGAACATTGGAGGCACTTATTGGGAACTATTGCTTTTGTATTTTTGTCAGTTGGGTATGATCAGGAGTTGGGGGGAAATTTTTCCACAGAATGTATTAAGGACTGAATTGTGTCCCCTAAAATTCACATGCTAAAAATCCTAACCCCAATGTGACGGTACTTGGAGTTAGAATTTTCAAGGAGGCAATTGTGGTTAAATAAGACCAAAAGGGTGGACGCTAATCTGAGAGGATTTGTGTTCTTATAAGCAGAAGGAGAGACACAAGACATCCCTCCATTCCCGAATATGCACAGAGGAAAGACCATGTGAGGACACAGCAAGAAGGCAGCCATCTGCAAGCCTAGAAGAGAGGCGTCGCCAGAAACTAATTCTGCTGGCACCTTGATCTCAGACTTCCAGCCCCCAGAACTGTGAGAAAATAAATTCTGTTGTTCAAACCACCCAATCTGTGGTATTTTGTATGGCAGCCTGAGTAGACTAATGGAGGATGTACAAAGGAGAAATCCTAATGGACTTGGACCACTTCTGGAGCCATGTGGGTAGAGAATAGGAGGGAAAGGCCAGCTTGGATCAGGTGAGCCACGAGCGCCAGGCATGGACAGTGTGCAGCAGAGGAATCATCCACTTGTTCTTAGAGAAAGTGCATGGGTCTCTAGACCTGTCAGCCTTGGGTTTGAATCCAGGCTATTATGCTTACTACAAAAGTGACAATGAACATAACCTATATGAATCTTGGTTTCCTCATATGTGAAGTGAGGGTAATAGCACCGCTCGCCTGAGGTTGTGATGATTGACTGTTTCAATGTATAGACCCTGACACACAACAAGTGTTCCATAAATAGTAGCTGTTCCTATCATTGTTGTCTTTCATTCATTCTACAGTATTCTAAGCACCTAAACTATAATTTTTATTTATTAGTTATTATTTTACTTATTTATTTTTATTATTGGGAACTTAAAAAATCAAATCTGACAGGACTTTTCTTGTGGAGCTTACATTCTAGTTCACTGGACAGACAGTAAACAATAAATAAGGCAATTTCAGATGATAATAACTGCTGTGAAGAAACTGAAACAAAGTCATAGGCAGTGGAGGGAAGAGGGGACTCCTTGTGATGGGAAAGTCAGCGGCGGCCTCTCTGGGGACACCAGAAGAGAGGGTAGAAGCCACAGAAGCTCTGAGGAGAGATGTTCAGGCAGTGGAAACGTGCAAAGGTCCAGGATGGGAGCAAGTTTGTTCTGTTTATGAAGCAGAAAGAGGATGGGTCCATGTGTCTGGAGCGTGGGGAGCCGGAGGGAGAGATGGAGGAGATTGAGGGGGAGAAGCAGGTTGGGGTAGGTCATATATGGTCTTGGAGGCCTGGGAAGAAAGTGGGTTTTATCCTAAGCATAATGGGAATCCATTGAGAATTTTAAAAGATAAATCATTATCACGACACTGGGTTTTCCAAGGTCTGACAAAACAAACGGAAAGGCTTTGTGATGGCCACAGGGTGAAAAACCAGAGTCACAGCCTCTGGCAATGCACAAGAAAGGGTCAAAACAGTATCAACCCTAAGAAGTTTATGGGGAATGCATACCATTTGTCCCTTTGCCACCTCACCTTGTTATAAATGGAAGAATACAGGGCTAACACCACCTCCTACAGAGAAGCCTGCTGTAGCCGGGACACCAGAGAACTTGTTCTTCCCCCGCCTGTGCCTCTTTCGAGCAGCATTTGTGACACTCTCTGGCACACAGAGGACCCTCCAGAAATGCTCCCCAAGGTGAGTAATATGATACCACAGTGATTCAAATGCACAGAATTGAAGACAGGAAAATCATACCCAGTACATTAGCCCTAACAGGTCTCCGTCCTGGGTGCACAGCCCAGCTCATGAGGGACACTACCCAGTGGAACAACCACTCAGCGGCACTGGTAGACAGTAGTTTTCAGGACTGAATCTGACCTCACTATACACAACCCTCTTTATAGCCCTTTGGAGCCACCTAATCTCACTAATTTGTTTATAACTGCTTTGGCTAAGGAATCTTTGAACAGACCCATGTACCACAAACTTCACGGATCTGAAACTTTATCTTTTTTAACCCTGCTACATGGAGTCTTCCCAACAGACAGGCGCCCCAGCCTTTCCACTGTTCTGGCAAAACAGGCCCAGGGTCGATATGTCAGTTTGATGTCCCAAGGGCTACCATTAATTACGTATCCCTTTAGTTAAAAATGCAAATGACCCTTGGCAGCCATTTAGATCTCCACATGAATTAGCTTATCATGCACATTCCACCGGAAACTAAGCTGGCCCAGCCAGGCATAGTGCTTGATGGGGGCTGGGTTCCTTCTCCTTGCCCTGTGCACATCCATATCTGGTCAGCCTGTGCCCAGCTTCCTCCTCATGAGGATAAGTAGAGCTCCCACTCCAAGGCAGCTTCTTTGTTTCACACTGTGAAAGAAGAGATGCTCAGGGAGAATTAGAGCAAGCTAAATTAGGAGCATTGAAAACATCCTGCCCAGTAATGTCCCCCAGCCCTGGATCCATAGCTTTCTCATTTGATGGTGAATGGGGGACATTTTTTATTCATCTTAAGCAATCTCCTCACGGTCTGTGTTCTCCTGAGACTGGCAAATGATAATCAGTAACCATCCTGGCCTTGGCAATGTTGCTGGCCTCACTAACAAGCTATAGCTCAGCTGTGTAATTGCCAGTTAAAGAGCACCTCGTCCTAATTAACCTCTTCAGGGAATGAAATAAAAGCATCAAGAACTCCAGAGTTCACAGAACCTGTGTGTAACTCCTAGTCATACAGATGAAGAAATCAAGTCTAAGGATGATTAGGGCTCGAGGTCACACAGTCAACCAGCATAGTGCCAGGACCAGAATCTGGATCTCTAGACTGACTCCCAAAACCCTGGTTTACTCCATCAGTGGGAATTGGCAATAGTCTTCTAACTCTTCATCCCTTTAAACATGCTAATCAAAGATGTGTTAGTTGAGCATGCACTACATGCTCAGTACCATGCTGGGCACTAGGGTCATGGGGGAGACATAACAGCTTGGTCATCCTTTCAATAGCTATCGACTAAGCACCTGTCATGTGCCACACACGGTGAAGGCAGGGGCAAAAAGCAATACTTTAACAGATACACAGTTTTGATTCCTGGCAGTGTAACTAGCCAACTACAATGAGCCATTGATACTTACCACACAGAGTTATTGAACATATGAAATGCCATGATATTCATGAGGGGCTTAGTCCAATCTGTGGTCATAGAAACTGATCAATACACTGAAGCTATTTTTATTTTCCTCATCACATAGCTGGGGAGATGAGGTAACCCACGAAGCCAAGAGGGGTAACCTCATATCAAGCCCTGGACAATGAGGGACGGGTTTCCAGTGGAGAGGAGAAAGAAGATGAGCAGAAAGGAAATTTAGAAGTCTTTACAGAGGTGAGACTTTAGCTGGGTCTTGGAGGAAGAAGAGAATTGATTTAATAGAGAATATCCATATATACAGAGCCAGAAAGAAGGAAGCCTTCTGGGTTAGGGTGGGACTCGCCACTGGAGAGGCAGGGTGAGAATCCACCATTGATGGCCTTGAAATCTGGACAGAAAACCAGTGAAGGTTCATAATGACACATGGCAGCCATTTAGATATCCCATTGAACGAGCTTATCACACACTCCAACCCCAACTGGGCCAGTCAAGGGTGAGAAAATAGTATTTGTGGACAAGTCGTGGAGTGGCGCTGTGTGGATGGAGCCAGGGATGCTCACAAGGAGGCCTTTCCAGGGAACTGAGGATGAAGATCTTGACCACGTGGGAGGAGTGGGGCTGAGAAGGGATGGATGTGAAAGAGGAGAAGGAGCAGAAGTTGTTGGCCAACCTGAACAAGACAGACATGGGACCAAGAGGAGTTTGTGAACATGCTGAGGTTTGGAGCTTGGGTGAATGGACTTGCCAATCAATTCCCTTCATCTCTAAAGGGCTCTCAGGAGGAAGTTTCCCAGTCCTCTTCCTTTCCATCCAACAGCTGGACGGCGAGCAGCAAGCTGTTCTGCATACGTCTATGAAGCCACCATTGCTGCAGACGAAGATCCTGGGTGCAGCCCTCAGTCCTGAAAAGCTCATCAAGTCCGAGTGGCTGCCTCCGGAAGATTGCTAATGTGCTGATTCACAGTCCCTACATGTCCCCACGGTCTCTTGGTATGTTTCTATTCTGCTGGAAAACGAGAGGTTTCACCAGAAGATAAAAAAATTATCCTTTATTTTGATTCTGTGTTTGAACACCTTCCACTTCTCTGCAAACAGAAGGGTATATTTTGGTGCTCCATCTAATGCCTAACAGAACCAGAGATTCAAAAATTAGTCAGGACTCCGGGAAGATTGGTGTTGCTTTATGTCTTACGGAGATATGTTACTCTCACCAAAAACTGTTTTTCACTCCTCATGAAGACCAGGGTTCATTCCCAAATCAGCCAGAGCTGGCCAGTGCCCCTTCTCTCAACCTCTCAGCTGTGATCGATCTCTCTCTCTCTCTCTCTTTCTCTCTCTGAGTCACACACACACACATGCATGAGTGTGTTCATTGCATTACTGACTGAAGTTATGAGTATTCTAGACACATAATGCTGTTAAACAACCAAGAATCATCTCGGAAAAATGCAGGCCACAACTGATTCTCTAAGAACTGCAAAGCAAACAGCTGAGGGAATGCAGAGTAGCAAGTAAATCACATTTTATAAATTTCCCCCACATTGTATTTCTCCTTGATTGGGAATATCAAGGTACAAAATAAACATGAGTTTGCTCAGATTGAGTGAACTCAGATTTTGCTCAGGTGGAGTGATAACAGGTTGCATGGCCCAGCCAAGTATGCCAGTTCTGGGCCCAGACAAGAGGGCCTGAAGGACCCCCCTCGATAGCCAGGGGTCAGGCACACCGCACTGCAGCCTTGGCCTTGTTTGGCCTCCCTCTCCTACCCCTAAGGGGCACTGTGCACTCACCTACAGGTTGTGAAGACACAAATCTCACTGACTTTTCTCCCTCCACTAGATGTTCTGTGCTGGGAACCGGGGTGAATCCTGGTCATCAGGCTTAGTCCAAGCACCACAGCATAGCTTTGGTAAATGTCTGATCATCATCTCTGGGGCTCAGATAATGATATACATTGTGGAACAGATAGAATGTGGCTGCAGGTAAAATACCACACCCTCTCATGCTGTTTCAGTAACAATTTCAAACACACACCATTGTGGATCCATTGTGGAATGGATCCATTATTTCCACACCATTGTGGAAATAAGTCAGCTGTAACAAGGGGATATTTCCCGCAGGAAGGTGAGCTGCCCACTCAAAGCTCTGCTGACCACTCTGGTCTCTTGGCTTCCTCTCCCACATCCAAGATCTGGCTACACTGAGTTTTGGTGCCTCAGTCAAGTCACATTTTTTCACACTCAGAGCCTCCACTCATGGTGTTCCCTCTGTTCCCATCATCCTCCACCCCTGACCCTGCTCTACCCTGCCCCTGCTGGGTCAACTCCTTCTGTTCTCTGGTTAAATGTCCTGTCCTTGGGAAAGATATCCTGACTACCTTGTCTGGCTTTGACTCCACGTGTGAGCCCTCATACCACATGTCACACTGTGCTGTGATTCTGATTCACATCTGCTCCTCCTGATAGCCACTGCCAAGCTTGTCATGGGACTACTGTGTTCCCAGGTCAGGGGTTGGAACACTCCTCTGTGAGCATTTGTTGAATTGATTTGGTCAGGACACAATGTAGGGGTGGTGCTGAGGTGCCAGCAGAACCCCCCAGCTTACTCTCCTGCAGGCCAAGGCCACTGTTCCCCAGGCAACAGCCTCCTTGTTCACACAGCTCCTTCCAGTACAGATGACTTGACATCATTAGGGCACGTGGTTCCCCAACAACCCGTGTGAGTCAGCATGGCAGAGGATATCACCTCCTAGTTTAGAAATGGGCAGACTGGGATGTCTGGCAAAATCTGTCCTCCTTGTTTGGACATAGAGCTAGCTATCCTCAGCTTCTCTTGCCATTCAATGTGGCTGTGTGATTCAGTCCTCTTTGCTGGAATGTGTGGGGAAGTGAGGAGTGCCAACTCCAGGTCTGGTCCATGAGAATATCCTGTAGGTGTACCTCCATGTTCTTCCTGGGTTGCCTGGGATATTGATGCCCAGGGCCATCTTGGGAGTCTGGGTCCATGAATGGCCATGTGGAAGACAGCTGCCTTGACAATCTGAACACCTGGGCCCATGAATGACCATGTGGAAGACAGCTGTGTTGATGATCTGAACACCTAGGTCCATGAATGACCATGTGCAAGACAGCTGCCTTGACAATCTGAACACCTTCCCAGAATTGTTACTAGAGCAAGAAGTAAACTGCTATTGTGTTAAGTTACTAAAATTGTGGAGCCTATTTGTTATTGTAACCTAGCATTCCCTACAAATACCCAAATGCTCAGAAAAGATAAATGACTTGTCCAAAATATTAACAACAAATGCCAGCACCAGAATCCATGTTTTAATTAAGAATCTTCACACGACTCTTGTGCTGAACTAGCATTCATCGCAAGGTATTTTTATTCAGCTGTCTCCTTCTCTGTGTTCTCCCATTAGATGTAAACTCACCCAGATGTGAACACTAGGCCAGTAACCTAGCTAGCACCAGTCCTGATACACGGGAGACTCTCAATATCTTACTGAGCACACACTGGTATAATGCTTACTATGTGCCAATGTATGTCTAAGGTTTTTATAAATATTAATTTACTGAATTCTCCTAACCTTGTAAGGTACATATTATCACCATCTCCATTGTATACATGAAGAAACTTAGGCACCACTACTTCCCTAGTGCCTGATCTCAGAGCTGAAAATCTGCAACCCTGCAGGGCACTTCCTGTTCTGAACCTACCTGTGAACAAACAGAGGCTAGGCAAACAGTGAAGATCCACTTCACTAGAGACTCACTCTGCAGAGTTGCTGGTTCAGAGCTCTGTTGAATTGTTTTTTGTATAACACTATTCGTCTGTGATAACATTTATTTTCTGTAGAAAAGGAAAAGAAAGCAGTAAAATGGTTTGTTTGGCTTTTTAAATCCTGTATGGTTAGATGTGTTCAGCACTCCCCAGAACACTGATCCAAACCATGATGTGAAGACATTGGCTTTGTGTAACCACATCTCTTTTCTGAGGCAGCGAGCCCAGCCTTTTGGAGTGTGACACCCAAATTGCGTGTTTGGATTTTGTTGCACTTTTCTTCTTCTCCTCCTCCAAACTCAGCTAAAACTGCTGTATTCTGCATATTTGTTTTTTTTGTTTGAAGCAAATGGTTTTGAGAATTCTGAGCCAGCCCTTGAGACAACTGGAGACACCCTGGGGTGCTGTAAAACTAAGGGTGGGAATCACTGATCTAAGGGAGATGAAAAAAACTAGCAAATCAGCATCTTCCAAAGCTGCAGCATGAGCCAGAGCACTGCAGCCCTTTCCAGCAGGTCAGGAGCCACAGAACTGCCTCGTAGCTCCACATGATTTCAAAGTGAGAGTGGGTTGAAAACACCTTGCTGGACTCCAGGTGCCTGCTGCAGCTCCCATGTCCTTTGCTGGCTGTTCTGGGATGACTGGCAATGTAGCAGTGCTCAGGGTCCATGTGTAATCCCAAGTCACATAACACACACTTGCACACTCAGCACTAGCTAGGCACCTTGAAGAGAAGGGTAAGTAAACAAGCATAAATTAAGCAAGAAACTTAGTCCCTGCCTTCAAGGAGATTGTGATCAGGCAAGAAGACAAGAAACATGTATAATCTTTCTCACATGTGCTGTAGAAGATGCAAGTTTAGCTAGAAAGAGAATCTATCTCATTTCATACTGCTGTGTGGTTGGGCTGCTTTTGGGTGGATCTATAACAAGAGACCCTGTCTCAACCATGATGACTCCTTCCCATGGAGGTTCCAGATACAAAAGATACTTTAGCAGAGGAGGGCCAAGTAACCCCTCACAGACAGCTGCACCCAGGCCTCACACCCCAACACAGAGACAAGGCAGGTTGAGGTGGGCCAGAGATTCAGACCAATGCAGGTCCTGAGGTGGGTTCTGTGTTCTGTCTGCTAACATCCACAAACGCCGATCTGGGATCGTGCCCCAACACCCAATGTCACATGAGCCTGGACCACAGTGGGCAGTACCCAGACTTGAACATGGACCAGACTCTCACATCTAAGAGATGAGCCTAAAGATGAGGTTGGGTTCTGGATGGGGCCAACATTCTTCTTCGCCAGGAGAGTTAATGCAAAAAATGCATGAGCCCCAGACACACAGACTGACCCTCTCCAAGTGTTTCACTGGCTGACCACTAATGGGCCTTTCTCTTCCCACTGTTTCTTTCAACATCTTTCCATCAACATCTTAACAACCTTCTTGCCAACATATTCCTTCAAATTAATTGTTATAAGGTACCCCCCCTTAGGAGAAAGTACTGCCCCCAGTGCTGAGTGAAATACAAGTACCAAAACATGTATACACATTTTAAGCAATGGTAAGATGTTCGCTGTAATCAGAATTGTCTGGACACTGATGGTAACCACTTTGAGTCCTCTTGTAATTGCAGAAGTCAAACATGACTTGTATTCATCTTATTGAGTATTATGAATTTAACACAGTTTTTCTTTTCTTAAAATGTGTATACATTTTTTTTGGCACCCTCTGTTTAAAAGGGAGAGGAGCAAGGTAACTGGGCCAGGACATTGGCCCTGATCTCTGTGGTCACCTTGCCAGGGAGGGAGCCCACATTGTGAGTTTTGGGATTATTTCTACCAGTGACCATGAGGCCTTGAGCGTTCTGCTTCTGCTGGTGAAGACCTGCTGGAAAGACCCTGAGTCAGAGCCAGGTGTGGCGTGTGGATCTCCCCACATCATCAGGATCTGAGCCCCTATGCTGAACTTGTTGCCTGAAAGAACGTTGCTTTGGGTAGGGATGAAGTGAGCAACAAATTGTTTCATTTGCTAAGACTGTGAGCTAAAGCTTGAAATAAATCAGTGTGAAATGAGAAAATAGAAAGGGAAAGATGAGCCTTTTCCAATTGCCAGTCAAGCTTTAGTTTACAACAGCCCGGGTTTAGTGATAGGAAAGGAAATCATCAGGCTCCTCGCTCACAGCCATATTCTCCAGTGACACTGAGAGAATTCCAGTGAGCTCATTCCTGGCATCCATCACCACCAGATATAACATTTCAATAATCTGCATGTTTCTATCATGGGAAGAAAAACTAACTACATTCCAGGTCATGAAGCAGAGCAGACAGAAGAATGGCCCCCAGATGTCCATATACTAAGCTGGGAATCAATGCATATGTTCCCTACATGGCAAAAGGGACTTTGCAGATGTGATTAAGGTAAGGATACTGAGAGGAGGAATTATCCTGCAAGATCCAGGTAGGGCCAATGTAATCACAGTCCTCATAGGAGGGAGGCAGGAGGGTCAGACTCAAAGAAGGAGACAGATGACAGAAGCAGATGTCAGAGTGATGTGGGGCCAAAAGCCAAGAAGGCAAGCAGCTACGAGAAGCCAGAGAGGACAAGAAAGCAGATTCTTCCTAGAGCTTCTAGAAGGAAGCACGCTTCTGTGCTTGTTTGAGGCCACACACACCAACCATTATGAATCACTTTCAGGAATCAACAGTCACTACAAACTGCCCTCGTGTTATCCCCACCATGTGGTGTGTTTTATACATTCATAGCATAGAGAATTATGTTCAATATAATATCGCCTCCAGGTCTTCTTGGATGTGTAGGCATGTGGCAAAGCCTTCATCGTAGACATGGACAGGGTGGGAGGTGTCTGGTTAGTCCCATGTACAGGTTAGTCAAGATTTCCCAAGGAAAACCTTCTTAGAGACGCCATCTCATGAGTCACTCAGAAACAGGACTGTGGGCTTCAGAGCCAAACCTTATTCACCCTATATGAATTCTTCTGATTCTCTGAACACAATAGGGCAAAAATGTACACTGTCTGCTCAACATAAGCTGGTCTTGCTCTGATAACCCAGGTCAGAGCCTTCATTATCAACAACAGCAGCAGCAATGCCAACTGCAGACGTCCTGGCTCAGAGAAGCTTTTCACTTGTAGGCTGACAACCCAGCCTCCAAGAGCACCAAGCCTGAGCCTGCCCTTCAAGGGCCCTGGAGTACCTGGAGAAAAAACATTCAGAGGCCAAAACACATCCAGAGCAGGTGATCCCCAAACTGACCCCAGGTACCCAACCAATGATAAGCCCCACAGACCCCATCTCACTGTGAAACTTTCAGGGCATGGCTCCCAGGACTCCCTGCTCAGCAACAAATAGCACCTCGTGGATCCTAGGAGTTTATGCAGAAAACAGTAGGAGCCTAGTGGCTTCATCATGGACTTAGAGCTACCATAAACAATCCCCCTGGTCATGATGTAGCTTGACATTTTGATTTTAGCCCTGTGAAACTGATATAGGCTTCTGACTTCCAGAAGTAAGATAACAAATGTATGTTATTTAAGCTACCCAGCTTGTGGTGTTTGTTGCAGCAGCAGTAGGGAAACTAACACACACTCTCCATGTTCACAGTTATCTCCACCTGCTTTGGGCAGGGCAGATATGCAGCAAGGCCAACCAAGGAACAGCACAAACATTCCCTTCAAGGTCAACCTCATCTTACACTTGATATGAATTACCCTGAGTGCCCACCCCAGAGCAGATGGATTTTGATCCTCAGTGAGGAAAAGTGGGCGATAGATCTAAGTGCCCCTGAGGAGTCTCTATTTTGTCCCACTGCCCTTTCCTGCCCCTGATTTTTCCCTCTAGCAGTTTCCACAGCTCTGATGCTCCCACCCATGTCCTCACTCCTGTCACAGGGCTCCTCACCCACATTTCTATGGTGAAACCTCAGGCCAGAATATGTCACCTTGGAAAAAAACAAATAAAATAAACCTCCCATAAAATAGGAGTCTGCCTGTTAAAGTTAACAAATCATTCCAAACGATTGGCTGAAAATTATTTCTCTATTACTTGAGTTTCAGAAAAGGTCAGTAAGTAAGAAACCCCTCTGCCACTTTCCACCTGCTCTGCCCTCTGCAATTTAGTCCTAACTCTGGAACAAGTCCAGGCACATGGAGAGAACCAAGCCCCAAGATACAGAGTAGATCTTCTCTAATACATTCAACCTATAAGGTGATGAGTTTCTTATATGCTGATGTATTTCTTCACACCACTCATATTACTTGCATGCCTGGTGATGGAGTTTCTGATAGCTCTATCTTCTGTGTGCCCATTACTACCATTATTGTGGAATTATTAAATCCAAAGCCCACAAGGTCCAGCCTCAGAAAAACAATGTGGTGGAAGGAAAACAGCCCCAAAGTAAAAAACAATTTTTTCTTTACTTGCTTTTTTCTAAAACAGTTTTACTAGGATACAAAGGCATGATTCATGGTAGCATCTGGTAACATCCCTTTTTTTCTCCCCCTTTCCCCTCACATCCCTATCCATCCCCAGCATCTCTCACCATACTTATCTTCACTTCCAGCCTCCCTGACTTTTTCCATGAACCTCCTTTTCATCCTTTTAATGTGTGAGCTGACCTACCTCCTACTGAGGAGAGGAGAGAAGAGGGGTGCTATAAACTGAATTATGTCTCTCTCAAGTCACATGTTGAAGTTCTAACCCCCAATGTGACTGTATTTGGAGACATGTTTTTCAAAAAGAAAATTAAGTTTAAGTGAGGTCATAAGAGGGCAGCCTAATCTGATAAGATGAGTGGCCTTATAAGAAGAAGAAAAGACACCAGAGATCTCTTTCTCTCTCTCCAGCAAGTGAGGACACAGTGGGAAGGCAGGTGTCTACAAGCCAGGGAGAGATTCCTCAAAAGAAACCAAATTGGCTAGCATCTTGATCTTGGACTTCCCAGACTCCAGAACTGTGAGAATACATGTCTGTTATTTAAGCCAGCAGCTCTCAACCTTTTTGGCATCAGGGACCAGTTTCATAGATGACAATTTTTCCATTGATGGGGGGTGAGGGATGGTTTTGGGATGATTCAAGTACATTGCATGCATTGCATACTTTTCTCCATTATTATTACATTGTAATATATATTGAAAAAGTTGTAATATATATAATTAAACATATAATACACATTTATATAAAATAAGTATATATAATGAAATAAATGCAAACATATATATAATAAATATATAATGAAATATAATGTAATGCATAATGAAATAATTATACATAATTATACAATATAAAAATTGTATATTATAAATAACTGTACACAATTATACAATAATTATGCCACCAGATGCAGCTGTACAATTGAAGTACATCAACTCACTTGCCACTCACTGATAGGGTTTTGATATGAGTCTGCAAGCAATTGATTTATTATGGTCTCTGTGCAGTAAAACCCCACTGCTCATGTTAATCTGTATTTGCAACCTCTCCCCAGGCACCACCACCTCAGCTCCACCTCAGATAATCAGGCATTAGATTCTCATAATGGGTGCACAACCCAGATCCCTCACATGTGCAATTCACAATAGGGTTTGTGCTCCTAGGAGAATCTAATGCTGACACTGACCTGACGGGAGGCAGAGCTCAGGCAGTAATGCAAGCAATGGGAAATGGCTGTAATAAAGATGAAGCTTCCCTCGCTCACCCACTACTACTCACTGCCTGCTGTGTAGCCCAGTTCCTAACAGGCCACAGACTCCGTGGCCTGGGGTTTGGGGACTCCTGGTTTAAGTCACCTAGACTGTGATATTTTGTTATGGCAGCCTGAGCAGACAAAGAGGATAGAAATTGAGTTAGAAATTATGGGACTTTCTTTGGTTAACTTAAGGAGGTGAAGAGGCAGTGAACATTCTTATATTAATGAGAGTGTAATATTGTGCCATACTAGTACAGAGAGTACCCTATTATTATTTAGACTGAACTCCTTCAGGGCAGGGACCATGCCTGGCTCATCTTTCTTTTCCTAGCACCAAGCAAAAGGCCTCACACATACAATAGATCCTCTGTAAATACACGTTAATTGATGAATGAGCAAGTGAATGAATGAATGTATGAACTGAGAATATGGTGGGAAGGTATGCACTAGTCCCTATTTAGCATCAGATTTTACCCCCCTTAAAAAGTAGCATGTTTATTATGGGAAAATATTAGAAAATACAGATAGTCATGAAGAAAAGAAAGATTATTCAAATTGACTGTTCAGATATAAACTTCTTCATTTTTGTTTTACATACTTCTAGTCTTATCTCATTTCTTTATTTTTCAAATTAGAGGCCTACAGTATATAGTCTCTTTATAATTTGCTTCCCCTCTCCCTTGACAGCACATTGTGAAAAACTTCCAGTTCAACAAAATACTTGCATAGGTATAACATTGTTTTAAATAGTTGCTTAGTATGCTGTGGCATGGTTGTACTGTCATTATTTCAGACAATTACTTTTGAGAGATATTTAAAAGTATTTTATTATTATAATCAATGTGGTGATAAATATTTTACATTTATTTAAAATTAACTTCTGAATAGAAACAAAGTGTTTATAAAATATACATAGCATATAAAATAACAGTTCAATAATTATTCACACATATTATTTAGTTTTGACTTATATATAAAGACATGTTTTTGTAATCTGCTTCTTTTTGCCCAGTATTATGTTCCTGAGATTTATCAATGTTATTATATGTAGCTGTAATTCATTCTTTTTCACTCTAATATAGTATTCTATATCTACCTATCTATATTCTATATGACACTATAAAATAATCACTATATTCTTTATCACTATAGTCTATATCACAATTCAGAATTTATACATTCTTCTGTTGCTAGATCTTTAAATTATTTATAATTTTAAACTTTTGTGAACAAAGCTGCTAGAACCCTCTTTTTCATGTCCCCCAACACAAATATGGAAAAGATTCTGTGGGAAGATGTATCTGGGGTTGGAGTGTCTGGGACCTAGGGTATGGGCACTATCAGCTATACTAAATAAAGTCAAATTGTTTTCCAAAAGAGTTATACAAGCTTATATTCTCATTAGCAGTGTTGTAAAGCTCCTCAGTTTGTGCCCTTTCTTCAGGATGGTCATCATTATTTCTGGCTCTCTGGTTTCCACAGAAATTATAGAACCAGCTTGTCAAATTACATGCACACATTCACATACCCTTAATAAAAAGCTAATATTCTATTCATTTGGGGGTGAATAAACTTATTTACAATATTGTACTTTCTTATCTCTTAATTTAGGTCCTTCAACAAAATTAAATATTTTTCCATGAAGATCTTATACATTTTAGTTATTTTATTCTTAGAAACTGTATTTTTGATGGCTGTGATTATGGTGTCATTTTATATTACATTTTCTCTGTGTTGCTGTTATATAAATACTCAACTGAATTTTGCATGTATTTAACAACCTTATTAAAAGATATTAGTTATCCTAGTGATTTATTCACTGAGTATTTTGGCTTTTCTATACAACTATATTATTTGTGAATAATCACAGTTTTGTTTCTTCCTTTCTAATTTCCATATTGCTTATTTCTTTGTCTTGCCTTACTGCACTAGCTAGGATCTCCAGTGCAATGGTAAACAGAGGTGGAATAGCAGATACCCTCATCTTGCTCATGTTTATTTTTATATAATTTCAAACTTACGGGGAAAGAAACACGAATAGTATAAGGAATGCTAACACTTTCTGTTAGAGTATTTTGCCACATTTGCTTATTATTTCTCCCTCTAAATATATATGTGTTATATACACATACATATAAGATTATATATAAATATTTATGTATACTTACATTTACTCAACACACACATATATGTAAATGAACTTACACATATGTACTTTTTTGGGAACCATTTGAGACTAAGTTAAAGTCTCCATGTGCCTTTTATCCTAAAATATATATTTCCTGAGGTCAAGACAACCTCCTATAATACCCTTGTAAAAATCAGCATTGCTATGATACTATACTATAACCTAATGCACAGACCATATTTAAATTTTGTCAATTGACTCAATAATGTCTTTATAGCTATTTTTTTTCCTACTCCAGGATCCAACCCAGGATCACAGACTATATTTAGTTGCTATGTCTCTAGTCTCCTTTTATCTGGAATAGTTCCTCAGCCTTTCTCTGTGTTTCTTGACCTCGATATTTTTGAAGCAAGTTATTTTGCAGAATGTCCCTCAACCTGAATGTCCTCATAAAATTTGCTATACATTTTTCACAGGAATACTACAGACTGTCTTGTCCTCAGTATATCATATCAAAAGGCATACGATGTTGGTTTATCCCAATATTGGCAATATTAGCTTTAATTGCGTGGTTAAAGTTATATCCACAAATATCCCCAAAGCAGAGTTACTATTATGTCCACTTGCAATTAAAAAGTAATATGTGAATAAAAAAGTAATGTGTGGAGAAAAGCTTCTAGAATATGTAAATATTCTGTTCCTCACCAAATTTTAGTTCTTTCAGTATCCACTAAAGAAATTTTTAACTCTACCATTCTGTCTATATTTCTTTATAGCATTCTGCCAGGAAGACCTTTCCTTTACCTTCATCTATTTATACATTCATTTATGTATGTATAAACTCATGAATTCCTATTTTATTTAATAGGTTATAATCTTGATCCAGTTATTTTTTTGTTGTGTAGCCAATTATTAAAAATTGGTTAAACGCACACTTATTTTGTTATCTCTCACAGTTTCCATGAGTTGGGACTCTGAGATGATTTCAAGGGGATCTGGCTCAGGGTCCCTCATGTGTTTAGAGTCAGACAGTAGTCAGGGCTGGGAGAGTGGGGGCCAGTTAGGGGATTGCTGAGTACTTCTTTTTCTCTTTGTATAGTCACAGAGCCTCTCCATGTGGTCTCTCCATATTGGCTACTCCCAGCTCCTTCACAGGATGGTAACCTCGGGACAGTCAGACCATTTACATGGGGGTTCAGGGCTCCAATCTGAGTGGCCCAGACAGCAAGATGGAAGCTTTGACTTTTTTTTTTTCTAAAGATGGGGGATACAATTCAGGGTTAGGTATACAAATGTTCATTATGCCTGTACCCTTGTTGCTAAGGTGTGCCCCACCCTCCCCGAGCAGATTCCCACTACAGCCAATCCTACCCCTGTCCTCCCCTCGCAGTTTCCCACTACTGCCAATTCTTTTCTTATAGTATTATAATAATTATTCAAGGTACACTTATGAGTGAAAACATGTGATACTCTGTTCTTTGTTTCTGTGATAGGTCACTCAGTATTGTCTTATTATGACCAAGTCTTAGAATTCATATAGCATCACTTCCACCATAATCACAACCTGCCCAGATTCAAGGGAAGGAAATAGAGGCTATCCCTTCATGGAAAGAAAGAAAATTCACATTTTAAGAATATGTATGATGGGAGATGTTGTTGCTGCCATCTTTGAAAAATATGAGGGGGACCCCCCAAAAACAGAATTATTTTTTGGGAGAGTGGGCCCCTTGTAGTACAGGCTTATCCCGTTAGGTAAGTATTCTAGGAACCCATCAGCATCAGTGTACCAGTTAGTGTTCTTGTGAGAGCCTGAGTTTGGCTTCAGTTAATTTTTTTTGGAGATTATTTCAATGTGTTTGCCCATTTCATAATGAGTGACTTACACAAACAACTTTTTCACATCACACTGAGTGTTCAGCAGTTTCTGTCCAAAAACGGCATGACCTCCACATCCCACCTTCCCTGTTCATGCAATCTTGCAATGAACAGCATTTTTTTTGTTTTCCTGCATGGAAAAAATCCTCAAAGGGAAACTTCTTGCCAATGTAGATGAGGTGAAACAGAAAAAGGAAGAAGCACTAACAGGCATCAAAATGGATGAGTTCAAAAACTGTCTGAGCAGTGGAAAAGGTGTCTCAATAGATGTATTGCCTCAAAAGGAGAGTACTCTGAAGGTAACTGAAGTTTAAACATGTAAGAATAAATTTATATTTTTAAATAAATAAATCCAGGTTTTTTAAAGTCCCCCCTCATACAATCTGCTATGTTCCACCCTCTGGCCACAATTCACATCCCTCCCACATACAATTCTCTCCCTAATATCTCCAAATCTATTAGTGCAACAGCACAAAATCCAGAATCTTGTTATCTAGATCACGCGTAGGTTCGGACAAAACTCCTCAAATAAGATTCCTTGGTTTTAGCTCCTTGTGCACTGTGTCTCTTAATCTGAATACCTGTAAATGAAAGAAGCACATATGTCCCTCTACACCCACCCTGTACAACAATGCATTATGGTGGGGCAGGCATAGGGCACCTTCTATAGATATTTTCATTAAAAAGGGGAGAAAATGTGAGGTATGCAACAGTTACTGATCCATTGCAGTTTTGAAATCCAGCCAGTACTTATCTCCAGTTCCTTGATTAGGAATTAGGTCTATGCCAGGAATAATTCTCCATGGCTCTTGGCTCCACCCTCTGAGCCATCCTTCTTTTCCATACAAAGTAACCCAAGTTTGTAGTTAAGTAATTTTCTCAGCCAGCTTCCTACTTATATAAGGCAGAGCATTTAGGGGCCTCTTCATTTAGTACTGTCTCTGTCACTTTCAGTACAAATTTGTATAATTATTTGAAAAAAAAAACCAAACTTTTTAAATGTATCAGTTTACAATGCCTTCTGTGATAGTTAATTTCATGTCAGCTTGGCTGGGTCACGGCGTGCAGATATTTGGGAAGACATTTTTCTGGGAGTTTACGTGAAGGTATTTTTTTGGATGAGATTAAAATTGTAATAGGTGCACTTCAAGCAAAGCAGATTATCTTCCATAATGTAGGTGGGTCTCATCCAATCAGTTGAAGCCTTAATAGAACAAAAATTGGCCTTTCCCAAACAAGAAGGAATTCTGCTAGCAGACACAGCCTTTGATCTCAAACTGCCACACTTACCTAGGTCTCCAGCCTTCTGGCTTACTCTATCAGATTTTGGACCTGCCAAGCATCCAAAATTGATGAGTCAATTCCTTAAAATAAATCTTCTCTCTCTCTCTCTCTCTCTCTCTCTCTCACACACACACACACACACATACATGCACACACAATTTGTCCTGTTTCCCTGAAGAACCCTGACTAATGCACACTCTTTTAGACAAAAGCCAAACCCACAAATCTCTTCAAGATAAACCCTACTGTATCCTGGGCTTCCTATGGTGCAATGCTCTTGAGACACTAGAAGTCCTATTGTTTAGCAGCAAGGCACACCTTCAGATCCTTTGAAAATCATTTTTTCCCCTTTCTATATAGAAGGGTCTCCAGTCACTTAAATATTTCTGAGGTTTTAACAAAGGACCCTATAGACTCCCATGGATTTGCTCTTTGCCCTGAAATCTTTTTTGAATTGGACTACTTTTTTGCCACCTTTGACAGTCTGGGAATGAGAAAAAGTTTTACTTTCGAATCCAGTGAGTCCTGGCTAATTTATATTCAATGTTTTTTTTTTTCTTCAGCTCACTTCTCTCAAGTTTTATCATAAGCAAGAAGCAATCAGATGGTACTTTCAATATTCTGTCTGATAATCTCTTTAGTTGAATCACTCAATTCATTTAGTTTATTTCCTATTTTTTATATTAGTGCAGGTAACAATATTACTAAACTATCCACCACTTTATATCCAGGGTTCTTTCATCTAACTTCTCATAACTTTTTCCTCTCTTTCCTTTAAGCTCCCACTGAGCGCCTCCTCAGGGCTCTTCAGGGCTCTGCTAACACTATCACACAGGCCCTGCAAGCTTTTACCAGCACCCTCAAAGGCCCACCTGCTACCCAGCCAAAAACCAGTCATGTGCTTTGAGTTTTTATCATGGCGCCATCCCATATCCAGGTCCCCAATCTATTATGATTATCTATTACTATGCAAATAATTGTTACAAACTTATTGACTTGAAACAATAGCAAGCATCATATTATTTCTCAAAATTTCTGTAGGTCAAATATTTGAAGTGGGTTCAGTCAGGTGGTTTTAGCTCAGGGTGCTCTCATGTAGTAGTTGCTAGATGGTAGCCAAAGCTGCTGAAGGTTGAGATGGCATTGTTCTTTCTTTAGATGGTCTCAGGATCTCTCCATCTGGTTCATCCACCTGAACTTGTTTGGGTTTCCTTATAGCACAGTGACCTCAGGATGGTTAAACAGTTTTTAGTGGCTCAGGGTTCTAGCACGAGTGTTCTAGCCAGCATGGTGGAAATTACCTTGCCTTTCATGATTTAGCTTCAGAACTCAGATTCAAGGGGAGGGAACAAAAACTTTGCCTCTCAATGGGAGGAGGGTCAAAGTCACATTGTAAGAGGAACAAGGAAGATACTGTTGTGGCCATCTTTGAAAAATACAATCTACCACAAATCAATTAATATCTTTTTTCTTTTTTAAAACTCAAATTGCCCAGACACAGCCAGTGTGAGTCTTTTAAGGTGGTGACTGTGACCTTCTGACAAATACCCATGATTCTTTGAGCACTGCCTTGCTTTCTGGCATAAACTAATGTTCTAGATTTATTGTGCACTTTTTCTGCTCCATTTCTTCATTTCACCAAAGAGTCTTGGTTCCCTTTAGTGAAAGAAGCTGGGTGCTAAAGGTATTCATTGCTACTGGGGTATCACTGCGCGTGTGCCTTCTCAAAGCTAGAAAATGTTACACACACACACACACACACACACACACACACACACACACACACTTAACTTTGAATTCTCAGTGATACTCCAATCCAAAAACAAAGAGTATATTCTAGACTTTCCACTTTTCATATTTGTAAATCCCTTTCCTAATGGTGAAAATGCAGCTCTCATTATATACTAAATATATTTACTATTTGCTGTTGGGCTTTTAAAATTAAGTTTGAATTTAAAGTTTCCTTCTATCTAGTTCTCCTTTTCTAAGAAATGTTTCTATAATAATGAATGGATATTAGATTTTTCAAATTCTTTTTCTATATCTATTGCAATGATCATGACTTTTCTACTTAAAATTGTTCTGTGATCAAATACATCAGGAGACTGACTTCCAGTGGCAACCACATATTTTGAGATAAATCCAAACTATTATGGTTGATTATATTTATTATCAGACTGCTAAATTTAGTTTGCTAATTTTTGCTTAGGGCTTTTACATTTATGTTCAAGGCTGGCATTGTTTTCATACATTCTTGCCAGGTTTTGGTGTCAAGTTTATATTAGCCTCATAAGTATACTTGCTGTTTCTATATTCTGGAATAGTTCTTATGAGATTAAAATTGTTCTTTGAACATTTGTTAGTAGCCGCTAACTGGATCTGATATCTTCTTTGTGGGAAAATTTCTAGTTAGAAATCTGATTCTATTTCTTAAAGGATTATCAGACTGATCAGATTTTTTATTTCTACTGGAATAAGTTTGGGCAAACTTTTTTTCTAGACATTTGATCATCAGAGCTTTCAAATATATTGGCAAAATAAGATTCTGTTATTTGAATTTCTGAAGATTCATTAAATATATCTTTCATTCCTGATATGTGTATGAAGGGGGACCTGGAAAAAAAAAAAGAATTACTTTTTGGAAGGTGGGTCCCTTGTGGTACAGGTTTCCCATGCAAGGTTAGTGTTCTAAGAATCCATCAGCATCAGTGTACCAGCTAGTGCTGTTGTGAGAGGCTGCATTCAGCTTCAGTAAATTTTTTTAAGATTCTTTCAGTATGTTTGCCCATTACATGATGGGTGATTTACATGAACAACCTTCCCATACCATGCTGAGTGTTCAACAATTTATGACCAAAACCAGCATGACTCCTGTGCCCTACCCACCATATTCACCTGATCTTGCCCCAGCAACATTTTTTGTTTCCCCAGAGTCCTCAAAGTCCTCAAAGGGAAACATTTTGCTGATGTGGAAGAGGTGAAACAAAAAACAGCAGAAGCACTAAAAGGCATCAAAATTAACAAGTTCAAAAAGTGCTTGAGCAGTAGAAAAAGCGTCTTGATGGGTGTATTGCATCAATCAGAGAGTACTTTGAAGGTGACTGAAGTTTAAACATGTAAGAATAAATACACAATTTTTATAAGTAAATTCTGAGTTTTGAGGGGGTACCCCCTTGTATTTTCTTGTCTCCTCCTCCCTCTCTCTTATTTCCTTTAATTACTCTTGACAGAGTTTTGTCAGTTTTATTAGTCCTTTAAAAAATTAGCATTTGAAACTTGAGGACATTATGCTAAGTGAAATAAACCAGTCACAAAAAGATAAATACTGTATGGTTTTACTTATGTAGGGTATATAAAATAGTCATAGTCATTAAAACAGAAAGAAGAATGGTGATTATCAGGTGCTGAAGGGAGGGAAAAAAATGAGGTTGCTGTTTAATGGGTATAGAGTTTTAGTTTTGTAAGATAAAAAAAGTTTTGGAGATCTGGTACACAACAATGTGAATATACTTAACACTATTGAACTGTACACTAAAATGGTTAAGATGGTAAATTTTATGTTGTGTATTTTTTTACTACAATTAAAAAATTAAGAATAATTAAATGCTACTATGAAAAAAAGAAAAAATTAACATTTGGCTTTGTTGATTCCTTCTGCTATAATTTTTCTTTCAATTTCATTCATTCCTTTTATTATTTACTTTCTTCAACTTTATTTGATTTACTCTGCTGCTGTTTTCCTAACTTTGTGAGGTGGATGTTTAACTCATTGACACTTTGATCCTTTCTTCTATTCTAATAGAATTATTTAAGATTACGTAAGAGTTCCTGTTGTTATCATAAATTTGTCTATTTCTCCTCATAGTTCTGTCATTTTTTTTACTTTACATATGCTGATCTTATGTAACTTGGTAAATACATACTTAGAACAGTTATATTGCTGGCAAGTTTAATCTATTATTAAGTGATCCTCTTAATTTTTAGTAATGTTCTATGCTTTTACTCCATTTTGTTTCACTTTAATATACCTACATCAGGCTCTTCCTGGTATTTTCCTGGAACATTCTTTTCCATTCTTTATTTTCAGCCTTTCACTATCCTTGTATTTTAGATTTTTTTTTTTTTTGTCAAATAGCAATGCCTTTTTTTCTGATAATTATTATATTTCAATTGGAACATTTGGTACATTCACATTTACTATCATTACTGATACACTTGCATTTAAGACTAATATCTTATTTGTATTTTCTTTTTTTTTGTCTTCTTAGTGTACATTTTCTGTGTATTTCTTTTTGGATTTTTAGAATATTTCTCTCACTCCATTTATTTTCTAGTACTAAATTTTCTACTACTAAATTTGTATTTTGTTAATAGTTTCCCTAGATATTTTACTCCAAATTTACTTATCAAAATTAAGTTTATAAATATATTTTCTCTTTTTCTGAACTATACAAGGATTTCCAGACAAAAATTCTGAATTCTCCTTTTTTACTTATATGTTTTATTTCATACTTTTTATTCCATACTCTTAAAGTTATTAGACATAATTTTTATTTTGTATAATTAATACTTAGATTAATCCAAATGTTTCCTGCATTCTTTACCCATTATTTCTTCTTGCATCTTAGCTCTTCTATTTTTCCTGCTTGAATTAACTTCCTTTAATGAAGGTGTGTTGAAAAAGCTTTAATTTTTTTGTCTGAAAAGTCTTCATTTTAAAACTTGTATTCAAAGATATTTGATGGTATAAAGTTCTAGATTGAGGAAACATGGGTAACTTATCATTGTGGCCACAATAAAACAGTTGGCATCTGACATACCTGCTACCAAAAATAACCATATAGCTGGACAAGAACTGTAAGACAACTGTTTTCAGGTCCTGGACAGCAGATACGTAGGCTGCAATTTTTTAAAGAAGGGAATATATTCAGCCCAGTTGTCTACCTTAGGGCAGTTTTCAGTGAGTTCGTAACTCAAATCTTGGCACAAGGAAGCAGAGCTCAACTGAATAGCAGCAATCTTACTAGGTAAAGGAAAAGACAGCAAAGTCTGAGAGTGCTAAGGAGGCTGGAGTTTGGGGATCAGAACTCAGGAGAAGAAAGAACTACAGAAAAGGAGCCCCAAGCATCTGAATAGGGTTTCTTGTTGGTCTTTGGCTAAATCCTAAGCTGCATGTACAGAGCAAGATTTCTTGGGGCTAAGAGCTGGATGGAGACTTAACAGGTTGCATAGCACTAAGTAGACAAAGTTCTGACCCAGTAAGAGTAAAGAGATCTTGGTAAACACCCTGGGCTTTGGGGCAGTTGAGATGCAGTGGTATAATAAGGAATTTGGCTGGCATTTGTGTCTGGCTTCTGAAAGGGAGACTCTAAATCCTTGGAGTTTCTCCAATAATACAAGTGTTTCTGTTATTTATGAGCCCCTTGGATTACACCAGAGCTTATAATAAAAGATGAGATGATTCAGGATAGTGGTTGGACACTAGAAAGACCAACCATGTGAGTAGAGAGTTAGAGATTAGAGACAGCCTGACCTCTGGAGAAAGTGGTGCTATTGTTTGAGTGTGCCCCAGAATTCATGTGTTGAATTTTGTCTCCCTTGTGGCAATGTTGGGAAGTGGCCTTTAAGAGGAGATTAGGTTGTTAAGGAGGATTAATGCTGCTTTCATGGGATTGGGTTATTTATTGAGAAAGTCAGTGAGTTCTCACTCTCATGGGACTGAATTAGTTACCACAAGAATGGATTGTTATAAGGCAAAGTTGCCCTTTGTGTTTTGCCCATTTTCACATGTGCCCACTTCCCCGCCATATTATAATGCAGCAGTAGGCCCTTGTCAGAAGTCAAGATGTGGCTACTTAATCTTGGGCTTCCCAGCCTTTAAAACCATAAGCTACAATAAATCCCTTTTCTTTATAAATTATCCAGTCTCAGATATTCTGTTATAGCAATAGAAAACATACTAAGACAGAAAATTGTTACTAAGACGTGGGGCTACTGCTATACAAATATCTGAAAATGTTGAAGCAGTTTTGAAACTGGGTAATGGGTAGAGGCTGGAACAGTTTGAAGTGAATGTGAGAAAAAGCCTGTATTGCCATGAATTGAGCATTGAGAGTGATTCTGGTGAGGATTCTGAATAAAAGACTAAGGAAAGTCTGAAACTTCTCAAAAATTCCCTAAGTGGTCATGACAAGAATGTTGATAGAAATGTGGACAGTAAAGACCATTCTGACAAGGTTTCAAATGTAACTGAGGAACAAAGTATTGGAAAATGGAGTAAAGATCATTCTTGCCATAAAGTTGTAAAGAACTTGGCTGCATTGCATCCAGGCCCTAGGGCTCTATGCAGAACTTAAGAGCAATTAATTAGAACACCTATCTCCTAGAAGAACTGTCTAAGTTGCAAAGCATTCAGGCTGCTGTATATTAAGCAGTAGTGGTTAAGTAGTGGTCAAAGGTTACTTTTAACCACTTACATGAAGTTGTGAGAGGGGAAAAAATTCCTAAAAGGCAGAACTTATAATCAAAAGAGAAGCAAAGTGAAAACATTTGGAAAATCCTCACCCTGGTCATGTAAAGAGTTTCCACTGTGTTCAGTGTATTCAGGAAAAGAAACTGAAAATGTGGTCCAGCAACCGTTTGCTAAGGAGATTGGTACAGATAGAAGGGATCATCAAGACATGGAAGAAAGACCCTGAAGGCATGTCTGAGATCTTCAAGGCTGCCCCTCCCATCACAGACCCATAGATCTAGAAGGGCAAAATGGTTCCATAGGACTAGTCCAAGCACCCTCCACAGGCTTGCTACCCATGGCTTCCTCGGGTTTCTGCTCACTGCATTCCAGCATAGCACTCACTCCTCTGCTTCCCTAGCCATGGCTCAAGTTGTAAACCTTGGCAGTGTTCATGTGGTGCTAATTCTGCAGGCATGCAAAATATAAGAGCTGTGGGGGCATGGTTTCCAGCAATGCCTAGTGGGGCCATGAGATGGGGACTGCCACCGAGACCCCATAACTGTGCAGTAAATCCCCTACATACGAACCTTCATGATGTGAACCTTCAAAGATGTGAATGTGCGTTTGCATGTCCAATCACATAAGTTAGTTCATGTGTCTAGCATACATTGTCACGTGTGTGCATCCTCTACAAGTGGTTGTGCTTTTCTGTACTTTACTGTACAGTACTGTATAGAGTACAGTAGTATAGCATCTTTATTTCAAGTCTAGGATGTCCAGAAGTAAGCAAAAAAGCAGTGGTGATGTAGCTGGCACTATGAAGCCGATTGTGTTTGTTGGGCACCTAGGCTAACTTTGTTGGTCTTATGAACAAATTTGACTCACTAATGTGCTCTCAGAATGGAATTCATTTGTATGTAGGGGACTTACTGTAGAGCTATGATCAGACAATGCCAGTCTGGGAGAGCTGAAGTGTGAGACATGGGAGTCAAGGAAGATTATTCTGGAGCCTTAAGACGTAATGTTGTATTCTCTGTTGGGTTTTAGACTTCCTTGGGGTTTGATACTCCTTCCTTTTTGCCTCTCTTACCCTTTTGGAATAAGAATATCTGTCTTATGTGTGCCCCACCATTGAATCTTGGAAGTCAATAAGCTACTTACAGGTAAGATTTTGAAATTGATGCTGGAACAAGTTAAGACCTTTGGGACTATTAGAATGGAATGATTATATTTGCATTGTGAGAAGGATATGATTTCTGGGCCAAGAGGCAGAAGGCTATGGCTTGAGTGTGTCTTCCAGAATTCATATGCTGAAAATTTGGTCCCCAGTGTGGTGGTGTTGGGAGATGGGCATTTTAAGAGGTAATAGGTTCATTAAGAGACATTATTGCCACTTTCATGAGACTGGGCTAATTTTTGCAAGACAGAGTTCTAGCTTTCATGAGACTGGATTAGTCACCAAAAGAGAGGGTTTTTTGAAGTGAGTCTGCTCTCATATTTTGCCCTTTGTACACACACCTGCTTCCCTGTCATGTTATGAAGCAGCATGAGGCCCTCACCAAGCCGATCAGATAGAGTAACTGATCTTGAATTTTTGAGCTTCCAGAATTATGTGTTAAAGTAAACTAAAATAAAATGAGTTACTCAGTCTCAGGCATTCCCTTATAGCAACAGAACATGGACCAAAGCAAGAGGGGAGGTGCATATTGGGCTCAGTCATGTGGCCAATGATTATATCAATAATATCTACACAATAAAATCGCAAGAAAAACTCTGGACATCCAAGCTTGGTGGAGCTTCCTGGTTGGTAAACATAATGTGCCAGTAGGATGATGCACCCTGACTCCATGGAAAGTGGGCATGGAAGCTCTGTATCTGGTACCCTTTCAAACTTTGCCTTATGTGTCTTTTCATTTGGCTTGATCTGTATCCTTTATAATAAATTATAAATATAGTACCTTTCTGAGTTCTGTGCATCATTGTAGTAAATTGTCATGGGAACCCAAGAGTTTATAGTTAGTTGGTCAGAAATGCAGGTAGCTTGGGGGATCCCTGAACCTGTGACTACTATCTGAAGGTGAGAACAGTATCATAGAGAACTGAATCTCAACTTAAGGTGTCTTCACTAACTCCAGGTGGTTAGTGACAGAACTGAATTGTAGTACATCAGTTGTTGTCAGAATAGATCTCAAAAAGGCTTTGTCCTATGAGTAAGGACCATACCCTGGGAATAAGGCCTGTGCCCTACAACTAATGGAGAAACCAAAATAAATTCCCCTAATAAATCTAGATAGGCACAGCAGAAAAATGTAACTTATAATCATTAGATAAAATTGCTAATTGAAGCAGACCCAGAGATGCTAACAATTTTGGCATTAGCAGAGAGAGAACTTCAAAATTACTATCATTAGTATAGTAAAGAAAAGATGGAGTAGTGTGACAAAGAACTGGAACCTATAAGAAGGAATGGCATTCTAGAACTGTAAAACATGATATCTGATTTTAAGAATTCATTGGCTAAAATTAACATCAAAATGGGAACTCTGAAGAAAAGCCTAGTAAACTCAAAAGACAGAATGAAGTTTAAGGAGGAAAAATAAAAATGGAAAAAACAAAAGAGTAAGAGAGTTATGAACCATGCCTAAAGTTCTAGAATGACCAATATTTCCTCAAAGTACATTAGAGATATTGTTCTACTGCTTTCTGATTTCCTCTGGAAAGTAAGCTGTAAGTCACTTCATAAATAATCTGTCTTTCCTTTCTGGCTGCTATGAAGGTTGTCTTTTTGTTCTGAGCATTCTGCAAGTTTATGATGTACGTGGGCTTAGACTTCCTTTTGTTTACCCTATTTGGGGTTTATTGAACTTTCTATATCTGAGAATAGGTGTCTTCCTTTAGTTTTATTTAAAAATTTCAGCCATTATTTCTTCTAAAATTACTCTTTCTGTTTTCTGTCTTTCTGTAACCCCAAGTACAAGTGCTTTAGTCCTCCTTATTCTATTCTCTCTGCCTCGTAACCTCTACAGCTTTGTCTTCTCACTGCATTCTGGGCTACATCTTCAGATGTATCTTCCAGTTCTCTTCAGTTAAGTCTAATTTGCTCTTAAATTCATCCATTAATTTGGAAAATTTCAAGTATATTTTTCATAACATATACTTAGCTATTTTTCAAATAATCAAGTTTGTTTATTATAGTCTTATTCTTTGTTCATATTTCAACTACCTTTTTATTTCTTGTAATATATTATACCTAGTTATTTTTTTAAAATTCTGTATCTGTTAATTCCATTATCTGAAGTCTTTATAGTTCTATTTCTGCTGGCTTATTTAGATATCCTGTTTCCCTTCTCTCTTTTATTTTGTTTTTTGACTGACAGCTCATATTCCTTGGATAGTAAACTGTCAAATTTATTTGAGGCCTATGTTGAAGAAGGGTTCTTTTAGGAAGGATTTGCATTTGCTCTGCCATATACCTGGGAACACTACCCACCAGGACTGCTTTACACTAAATCTTTGAGGCTTTCTCAGACCAGTTTGTTATATGAATTCTGCTGAAAACTCAGCCTGTGGTTCTTGTTCTCAGAGGAGATATTTTAACCTCCAACCAGCACCAAGGCAGGCAAATTTCTTCCCTCATCCTGGAGACAGAGCATGCTTATTTTTATTTCACCCTTACACTGGAGATGTAGCCTACTAGGGTGTGTTGGGGACTCAGCTTTAAGCACAGGAGGTTTTCTAATAGACTGGACTGTCCTAGGCTTAACTCCTGTCCCCATATCTCTTAAGGTCATGAAAATCAAAGCTCAAGGTCACCTGCATTGGGCAAATATTCTAAAAAAAACAACAACTCTGTGTCAGCGCCCTGATTTCCAGTTTTCAACAAGTTTTTGGCCTCTTAGGAATCCTTTAGGCTCCTGCTTTCTCACTGATGACTTTAAAAGACTGTTTTAAGGTTTTATCCATTATTTTAAATTGTTTTAAGTGGGAGAGTCAGCTAAGGTATCTAATCTCCTATATAGCCAGAAACAAAACGCTGCACAGATAGTTCTAAAATGTTCACTTTTTTATTGCTTGCTCTGCCTGGGAAAACAATCATGGGAAAACAATGTGATTACTTAGTTTTGATGAAAGGAAATAACTTGGTCCACTTAAATCCAAGGCTTTCTAACCCAATGTATTTCAGCAAGAATTCACTGAAGATATCCTAGCTCTCTGTACCATGAGCCCACTTAGATTTAGAAGTTACTTACTATAAGGCTACAATAATCAAAACAGCCTGGTATTGGTACAAGAACAGGCATATAGAACAATGGAACAGGATAGAGATTCCAGAGGCAAAACCTCAATTTCTCAACCAACTAATCTTTAACAAAGCCTCCAACAACAACCACTGGGGAGAGGAGAAACTATTCAGTAAATGGTGCTGGGAAAACTGGCTGTTCACATGCAGAAGATTTAAATAGGACCCCTACCTATCACCATACACAAAAATTAACTCTAAATGGATCAAAGACCGAAATGTAAAACCTCAAACTATAAGAATCTTAGAAAATGCAGGAGACACCCTTATGGAAATTGGAACTGGCAACCAATTCCTGATCAAACTCCTAAGTGCCCATACCATAAGAAATAAGATAGACAAGTGGGACTTCATCAAACTGACTAGCTTCTGCAAAGCAAAGAAACCATCAAGTGAGTGGGGAGACAACCCACAGAATGGGAAAAAATATTTGCCAACTGTATATCTGACAAAGATCTAACATCTAGGATCTACTAGGAACTCAAACATGCCGAAAGGAAAAAACGAATAGCCCCACTAGAAAGTGGGCAAAAAACATGAACAGACACTTCTCAAAAGAAGATATTCGGGCAGCCAACAGACACATGAAAAGGTGCTCAGCCTCACTAATCATCAGAGAAACGCAAATCAAAACCACGTTGAGATACCACCTAACCCCAGTAAGAATGGCCATCATTAATAAAACAAATAACAACAGATACTGGTGAGGATGCAGAGAAAAAGGAACGCTTCTACATTGCTGGTAGGAATGCAAACTAGTACAACCTCTTTGGAAGACAGTGTGGCAATTTCTGAAAGAACTAGAAATTGACCTTCCATATGACCCAGCAATCCCCCTATTGGGAATATATCTGAGGAACTCAAATCATTCTACAAAAAAGACACTTGCACATGCATTTTTATTGCAGCACTATTCACAATAGCACAGACATGGAACCAACCATGCTGCCCATCAAAATTGGACTAGATTTTAAAAATGTGGTACATATACACAATGGAATATTATGCAGTCATGAAGAAAGACAAACATGAAATTTGCAGCAATTTGGATGGATTTAGAGTCTATCTTTCTCAGTGATCTATCACAGAAACAAAGAACAGAGTGCCATATGTTCTCTGTTCAACTCATAAGTGGACCTTGAACAATTATCATAATACTATAAGAAAGAGAATGTCAGTAGTAGGAAATTGCTGGGGGGCGGGGGGGTTGGCAGTTGAGGGAAACTGTCAAGAGAGGTGAGGAACACAACTCATCAATAAGGGTACCTGCATAATGAACATTTTATACCTAACCCTGAACTGTACCCCACATCTTTAAAATAAAAAAATAAAATTACTGAGACTTAAACCTGTTGTAAAAAATACAATATGTAACTTAAGTAAAGAAAATAAATAAAATTCCATATTAATCACTGACTTAAAAGATTGCTCAGGCAAGCCTAGGAAAGTCATGCTAACATGATTGGTCAAAAAAAAAAAAAAAAATGATGTCTAAGCCAGATCTGCTCAGCAGAAACCCTGCAGTCCAAGACAGAGTGGGGTGATATATTCAAACGATGAAGAAAAAAAAAATTCCAACTAATTCTTTACTCTGTAAAGCCGTCCTTCAGAAATGAGAGTGTAATAAAAACTTTACCAGACAAACTAAAGCTAAGGGAATTCATCACCATTCAGTCTCCTTTATAGACATTGCTAAAAGGAGTTCTTCAAGCTGAAAAGAAAAGCTGCTAATTAATAACAAAATAAAGAAAGCTTTAAAAAAAAACCAATGGTAGAAGTAATAATATAGTTATACTGAGGATTCTCTAATACTGTAAAGTTGGTCTGTAAAGCAATTTTATCCCTGGAGGGGGTGGGAGGGATTAAAAGACAAAACTATTAAAAACAACTGTAGCTACATTAAGTTGTTAGGGATATAACCTACAAAAACAAATGTAAATCTTGACATTAAAATCCTAAAAGGTAAGAGGAAAGTTGTGATAAGGTAGAGTTTTTGTATGCAATTAAAGGCAAATATAAGCAACTTAAAGTAGCTTATAAGGAGAAGATGTTGTATGTTGGCCAGGCTCGGTGCCTCAGCCTGTAATCCCAGCGCTTTGGGAGGCTGAGGTGAGTGGATTGCCTGAGCCTGGGGATTCGAGACCCGCCCGGGCTATTTGGTAATACCTCATCTCTACAATAAATCAAAAATTAGCCAGGTGTGGTAGTGCGCATCTGTAGTTCCAGCTCCTTGGAAGACTGAGGCAGAAGGATCTCAGAGCCCAGCAGGTCGAGGCCGCGGTGGCCAGGAGCGTGCCACTGCACTCCAGTCTGGGTGACAGAGTGAGACTCCAACTCAAAAAAAGAAAAAAAGATGTTTTATGTTAGCCTCTTGGTAACCACAAAGCAAAAACCTATAATAGTTTCACAAAATATAAAAAGAAAAGATAAAATTATACCACCATAGAAATTATCAAACCACAAAGAAAGACAGCAAGAGAGGAGGAGAGAAACAAAGGACTGGAGTTTCTGGGGAAGACGGCAACGGAACAGGTTAGACTGTGAGAGTCTCTTCAAAAGCGAATGTCCATAAAGACTCTCTGCCTGAGAGGGGATGTGTCGGTGGATGAGTGAAAGTCTGTCTGAGGGGAGACTCACGTTCATGTGCCCAGGGCTGTCCTCTGGAGTTGACTACAACCCACTACCACCCTGAGATTGGAGACCCAGAAGCACAGGAACATCTGTTCTTGGGGCTGTCTTGAGAGGAGGCAGCAGAGAACAGCTGCCCCTCACCATCTGGCCCCTGGACCACACGATCACCTGCAGTAACAGATTGGGCACAAGTAGGAGGAGGCAAGTTGTGGAAATCTGGAATAAAGTTCCAATGCCAGTGATGGGACGGCAATGGGCATCATCTTCTCAGTTCTGGGACGAGGCAGAGACCTACATTGCCCCACCCAGCTCTTCCCAGCCTCCATCTTGGGACCCAGAGGCTCTCTTCTCATCAGACCTGGAGAGACAAATGCCCTTCCCCCATCTGGAACAGGCACAGACACATCAAATCTGAAAGGGAGACTTTGCAACAGCAGCAGCAGTGAGTAGGATGAGTCTGGATCTGATCCATTCTCCCACAGTAGTTTATGGGGCATCTGACCCTATCAGCCTGCACTGAGAGTGGAAGGAAGGGGCTAGAGACAAGAGCCACTCCTTAAGGTGGAGGCCTGAAAGGATCCTAGAGTCACAGAAACAGCCATAGAGAGTTTTTGTCTTCTTGTTTGCTTTAGTTTTAGTATTGGCTTTCTTTCTTCTCTCTGTCTTTCTGTTTTGTTTACTTTCTGTTTTTGTCACTGCTTTGTTTCTGTTATTTTTCTTTTTTTAGATTTTCTTTTTATGTATGGGTATTTTTGAGGGAGAGTACACCAACGGGGGGGGGGGTTGTTTTTTGTTTGTATAATTGTCTGTATGTTTTTGTTTTTTTTGTTTTTTCTGGCATTGTTTGTATTTCTGTATATCATTAGTTGGTATACCTGTTGGTTTTCCCTCTTCTTCTCTCTCTCCACCTCCCTATCATCTTTCTATTTCCTTTTTCCATTCTTTTCCCTTTCTTATCTCATTTTGCTTTCAGGGGACAAACAGACACCCCCATTGGATAGACAGATTGTAAGGTAGTGGGAAGTGGGATCCAGGGGGCTCACATACCTATCAGCAGATACTGGGATCTGCAAATAGCTTCTGAATCACAGTTCCCCCCTTAATTAAATCTTAAAACTGCAAAAAGCACAAACCCCACCCCCAGGCCAGCTTCAGAACTGAACAAAACCAGAGGATCTACATAAGAAAAAAATAGGAGATTGAGCAAACAGAAATAAAAGCTATCTTCCTATCACTGAACAACACAATTAAAGAAGAGGTTAAAAAAAAAAAAGGTGGGGGGGGAGGAAAACCTACACTAATGAAGAAAAATCAAAGAAAGTATATGGGTCTCAAACAGACCCCTGAGAGGTCAAATACTGAGAATACAGACTTCAAAACTCAAACAATGAAGAGCCCTTAGAATGACTGGTCCAAACCACAAACCCAGATATCAAGATATTAATAAAGAGAATAAATAGGAATGAGGAGAGACAAGAGGAAAGAATGAAGAAGTTGATAATTGAGATAGCATCAATGAAGAATACAGTGAATTAAGTAAATAACAAACTGATAAGCATGGAAAGCAGAATTAACAAAGCAGAAGAAAGAATTTCAGAGCTTGAGGACCCAAACTGCTAAAAACATAGAAAAGAAGCTTAAAAAGACAGAACAAAGCCTAAAAGAGATGAGTGATTATTTCAAGATGTGGAACCTAAGATTAATTGGAATCCCTGAGGCAGATAGTGAGACAGACACCATCCTGGAACAAACATTCCATGAAATTATCCAAGAAAACTTTCCTCATCTTATCAGTGACACAACCATTCAAACACAAGAGACTCAGAGAATCCCTACAAAACAACAAATGAGAAGACCAACTCCTAGACACATAGTAATTCACCTACACGAAGTAGGTATAAAAGAAAAAAACCCTAAAAGCAGCAAGAGAGAAAAGGCCAGACTACCTACTGGGGAAGACCAATTAGAATAGCAGCAGACTTATCTATAGAAACACTTTGGGCTAAGAGAGCTTGGAGCTTAATCTTCAAATCTCTCAAAGAAAAACAATTTCAACCAAGAATTACCTACACAGCTAAGCTAAGTTTCATCAGTGATGGAAAATTAAAATTCTTCCCAGACAGTCAGTCCCTAAGAATTTATGCTGCCTACAGACCAGTTCTACATTTAAGAAACATTTAAGAAAGTATTAAGCAGAAGAAAGGAAGAAAGAATGTCAATGTTCTTCCCAAATATGCAGGACAAAGATTGAAAACACACATGAATCAACCCAAAATTCAAAAGAAAGACAACAAGCAAATAAACAAACAGCAGCAAAAACAAAAAAACTCTATAAAAACCTCATGACAGGGATAAACTGTCACATCTCTATAATTAGCCTGAATGTGAATGGACTAAATGCACCACTGAAAAGACATAGAATGGCAAAATGGATAAAATATCATGAGGTAACAATATATTGTCTCCAAGAGACTCATCTCACTAGAAAGGACACTCATAGACTCAAAGTAAGAGGATGGGAAACAAAATTTCAGACAAGTAGTACACAAAAGAAAGTAAGAGTCACGATCTTAATATCAGACAAAATACCCTTTAA
>CAUYQG010162932.1:0-35683 GCA_963574415.1 Tarsius wallacei
AACCTTGAACTAGGCAAGGGCTTCTTAAACATGACACCAGAAACAAAAGCAGCAAAAAAAAAAAAAAAAAGAAAAGAAAAAGAAAAAACTGAACCTCAGCAAAATTAAAAACTTTTGTGCCTCAAAGGACACCATCAAGAAGCCCTTGCCTAGTTCAAGGTTACAAAGGTCTGTGCTGTGCTTTCTTCTATGAATTTTATAGTTTTAGCTCTTATTTATATGTTTTTACATACTTATATGAAATTCCATTTGGAGATAATTTTTGCATAAAGTATGAGTTAATTTCTTTATATGATGTATAGGGGGTCTAGCTTCATCCTTTTCCACTTGTCATCTTCCTTTATTTATTTATTTATGTATTTAAACTTAATTTTATTATAGAGATGTGGGGTACAAGTCAGGATTAGGTATATAAGTAATCTATATTCGGGTGAAGTTTGGGCCTCCAACTGTTCCCCACTTCTCCTGGTTTAGGACCAGGTACCCTCTGTGTTGTTATGTGCCCACCCTTTTTTCCTGGCAGTGTCCCGCGACTGCTGATCCCTCCTTTGCGCTATTGTGATCATTGTTCAAGTCCCACCTATGAGTAAGAACAAGTTGTAGCTGGTTTTTTGTTTCTGTGATGGATCATGTCATTTGCTTTTAAAAAATATTTTGGGTATCTGAGTGATTATTCCTTGTCAGTGTATACAAATCTCCTCATCTGTTTATATGGTTGTTTAGTGTCCATTATGTGGATGTATCATAATTTATTTAATCAGTCTCCTGTTAGTGGACATGTAGGTGTCATTTTACACATGTGAAGATATGCTGTAGGACAAATTCCTAGAAATGGTTAAGATCTATGTCTTTGTAACTGATAGATATTGCCAAACTGCTCTCTGTATGTGTTGTAACAGTTCACACTTCCATAAGCAATTAATGAGAGAGCCTGTTTCTCTAAATTCTTGCCAACAGTGTATTTTCAGGGATTTCTATTTTTTGATAAATTTGCAAGTGAAAAATAGAATCATTGTGAAGACTGAATTTGCATTTTTACTTGTTGAATGTGAGATTGGGCATTTTTTCATGGTTGAGTGCAGAGCCATTTGGGTTTTCTTTATGTGTGAACTGGCTGTTTGTTATCCTTTGCCAATTTTTCAGTTAGATTACTGATCCTTATTGATTTGTAGGAACTCTGTATATATTAAGGAGATTAGGTGTTTTTTTTTTTTTTAAATAGTTCTCTTTATTTTTTCTGAAAGAGAACATCAGAATTATTTATTTTAATTAGGAACACACACACACACACACACACACACACACACATCCTAAAAAGATGATAGCTGACAATACTGCATGACACAATATTATCATAGTACTTTTGGATGAACACCAGTATCTTATTGCAAATAGAGGGCAAACCCTCTGAATTGGAATCATTTCCCTTAGCTTATAATTTGTCTTGACTTAAACGCATTTTTTGTGTGTTTGAATTTGTCATCCTTTTTTCATGGCTTTTGGGGTTTTCATGTTTTCTTCTGTACTTTTGTGATTTTATTTTTAAGTCCGACCCATCTAATTTATTCTGAAATTCGGTGTGAGATATGGGTGGCTATCAACAAAATATTGAATAGGTTACCTTTTTCTCACTCATTTGAAATGCCAGCTTTATTCTCTACTAGATTCCACTATCTATTTGGGTTTATTTCCAGACCCTCTATTCCGATACAGTACCTGGTTGTTAATGTGCTCAGTTATTGTGGTTTTACAGCTTGTTTTACCATCTATAGGACCATTTTCCCTCCTTACTCCTCCTTTTCAGAATTTTCCTGGCTATTCTATTCTTGATGTCCCCCCAACCCCCGCCCCACCCCATGAATTTTGGAATCAGCATGTTTAGACCCTCAGCAAAAAGAATCTTATTGAATTTAATTAAACTTTGAGATTAATTTAGGTGGCTTGCTATCTTTATGAGATTGAAACTTTCTATTCAGAAGCACAATCTACTCTCCTTTTGTTGACACCAACTTCTTTTGGTAGCCTTTGGTCATCACAGAAGCTGGCTGGCTACCAAAAGAACTTGCATTTGTACCTCTGGCTGCCTGAGAAGCATCTCCTGAGTGTTGAATCCTAGGGTTTGGGGACACCCAGATGTCCGAGATGCGGATACCTCTGCCCTCATGTTGGAATGTGAAGAGCTTGGGGATTAGAGTGTGATAGACTTGGACTTGAGTCCTGCTTATTAGGGCAGGTCATTCAGTGCTGCCTGACCTTGGTTTCTTTACCTCTTGCCTCACTGGCTAGAGGCTGTGATGAAATTATGTGTGCATTGTAGCTCTCAGGGTTGTCCCGTTATGATGGCTACTGTTACCTTCACCCCAGTGGAGTGGATGATGCAGGAGAGCCTTGCATGCTTCAAGGTCATGTGTAGACAGTGTGTCAAAATAGGGATAGTGCCAGGAATGAAGGTGACAGGAGCTACAAGAGTTGGAAGGAGGAGGAGACCTAGCCTGGTTGGATGTCTTAGAAAGGCCTCAGGAGAAGCAGTAAGGTTTGTGGCCACCTGGAGTAGGTGAAATGGGTGGTGTCATGAAGCTCTATCCCCAGAACTCTAACCACATCTGGCAAGAAGCAAAAATGGATGAAGAAATTCAGGTTCAGGATGAGTGGCTTGCCCAGAGGCACATGGACATGGGAATTGCAGAGCTGAGCTTTGAACCTCAGTCTCTGAACTCCCAGTCTATGGCTCTGACTGCCAGACTCCAAATGGAACTAACCCTTGAGGGTTTAGTCTTGTTTTGTTTTCTTTGTAAAGGAGATCAAGGAAAGGAAAGCCTTTTCCCATGAGGTCTGCTGAGCTCTGGTACCATCCCGTGGCCTTCATGTGTGTGTGTGTGTGTATTTGGTGCATGTGAGTTCTCACTGGGAAACCTGTTTCAGACCAGCTGTTGAAAGGTCCTTTGAGTAAACAAACCCTCTGGCTTCAGGATTATATTTCAGAGTAAAAGGTTTTTGAACATCTTCTTTCTAATTAGAAATGTGTGTTTTTGGCCGGGCATGGTGGCTCAAGCCTGTAATCCCAGCACTTTGGAAGGCCGAGGTGAGCCCAGGGGTTCAAGACCAGCCTGGGCAACTTAGTAAGACCTCGTCTCCACAAAAAGAACAAAAATATTAGCTGGGCTTGGTGGCATATGCCTGTAGTTCTAGCTACTGGGAAGGCTGAGACGGAAGGATCGCCTGAGCCCAGCAGGTCAAGGCTGCAGTGGCCATGAATGTGTCACTGTACTCCAGCCTGGGTGACAGAGTGACTCCAATTAAAAAAAAAAAAAAAAAAAAAGAAAAGAAATGTGTGTTTTGGTTTTAATGGATGGATACTTTGTCCCTTCTAGAAATTCTCTGGCCTTTCCTATTCCTGTGAAGACAGTATGAACATTTACTTATTTTTATTTATTTTATTTTTGTTTTTTTGAGTCGAGATCTCACTTTGTCATCCAGGCTGGAGTGCAGTGGCACAATCATGGCTCATTGCAGCCTTAACCTCCTGGGCTCATGTGATCCTTCTACCTCAGCCTCCCAAGTAGCTAGGACTATAGGCGCGTGCCACCATGACTGGCTAATTTTTAAATTTTTGTACAAATGAGGTCTTGCTATGTTGCCCAGGCTGGTCTTGAACTTGAACTCCTGGGTTCAAGCAGTCTTCCTGCCTTGGCTTCCCAAAGTGTTATTACAAGTGTGAACCACTGCACACAGCTGGATATTCACTTAAAATTATCATTTGTCATCTCTTGGTTGAGGCCACCTGGTTTATGGTACATGTTCCAGAAGAGAAAAATTCCACATAGGGACCATGCTGTAGAGGATGGGCCAGCAATATCTTTTCCCAAATCTTCTTCTTCTTCATCAGGAAGTCCTACATTCAATAGTTCTCAAAGGCTGCTCTCTTACTCGGTCCCCGATGCAACCCCTGTATACAGTTGAGGGAACAGGCTCTAGCTGTAGGAACACCAGCCTGTGAACCCAAGTTGCTAAACCTAGGCTCATCCTAGGACCAGGTGCTTTGTCCTTGAGCTGCGCATGTCTCTGGGTGAGATGAGGGCTCTGTCCACAGGGCTAACCCTCTGCCCATGAAGACCTCTGATGACTTCAGATTCTTTGTGGCCATGTAGTTTTTGCCTTATTCTCAGCCAGCTGTGCTTATAGCAGCTCTGCGAGGTGGAGTCACCAGAAGTTTGTCTTGATGGAACACCTGTTCACAGGTAGCCCTAAGCAAAAATTTCATGCTGTTATCCCTGAGGCACTTTATATGGGTGGGACTCCAAAAAACCTGGAATTATTTTTTGGAGTGCAGGCCCCTTGTAGTATAGGCTTCTAGGTGAGTGTGTTCTAGGAACCCATTGGTATACCTGCACCAGCTAGTTTTGTTGTGAGACGCTGCATTTGGTTTCGGTAAAATTTTTTTAGAGATTTTTTCAATGTATTTGCCCATTTCATGATGAGTGATTTATGAGCATACCTGCCCACACTCACTGAGTGTTCAGCAGTTTTTAACCAAAAATGGCTTGATTCTTGTACCCCACCCTCCCTATTTAACCAATCTCACCCCGAGTGACTTTCTTTTTTTGTTTCCCTGGATGAAAAAAGTTCTCAAAGGGAAACGTTTTGCCAATGTGGAAGAGGTGAAATAAACAAACAAAAAAATGGCAGAAGCACTAAAAGGCATCAGAATCAACCAGTTCAAAACCTGTTTTGAGCAGTGGAAAAAGTGTCTCAATAGGTGTATTGCATCCAATGGAGAATACTTTTTATTTTATTTTATTTTATTTTATTGTTTTTGGAGAGTTGCAGGCGAGTGAAACCACTCTGGCTAATTTTTAAATTTTTTGTAGAGATGAGGTCTCACTATGTTGCTTAAGCTGGTCTTGAACTCCTGGACTCAAGCGATCCTCCTGCTTTGGCCTCCCAAAGTGCTGGAATTACAGGTGTAAGCCACTGCACTCGGCCAAATGGAGAGTACTTTGAAGATGACTGAAGTTTAAACATGTAAGACTAAATATACAATTTTTTAATAAGTAAATTCTGTTTTTTTGTGGGGGTTCCCCCTTGTTTGTGTGGTTCTTTGTTTCTACAAGGGGAAAAGCCCTAGGGTTTAAAAGGGCTTGAAGAAATAGGACAATTATACTTATGTGTGGAAGGTCTACTATTAAAATGAGGAAAAAAATACCAAGATAGTGGTGTTAATACAGTGGTGGTCTTATTTCAAGCTGTGCCTTCCTTGAGACCCTGTGGCGGCTAGGGTTCGTTAGGTTGTGTGTGTGTGTTTTTCTTTGTCTGTCTCTGTTTCTCTCTCTCTGTCTCTCTTTTTCTCCAACCTGCTCTCTACCACATTGACTTTATTTTCTTTTTCTAGAAGGCTTATGTCATCTGGATCTCAATGCCATTTGGCAGGGCACCCACTTGCTGCTGTCCCAGCCTTCCTAGCAGAGGGTCATTGGCTCTGATTGGTCAAGCCTTCCCCACCATCTCCCACCATTGCTGTAGGCTGGGGGTTGTGATACACTGGCTTAGGCTCAGTGCCCTCATCCACTTCTGCAGCTGAGACTGTGACCACGCCCACATGGGTGGAAGATTCACCGAGGGTGTGGAGGATGAGGATGCCAAAAGGAGGGAGGGGACCAGACATGGTGGCTCATGCCTATAATTCCGGCACTTTGGGAGGTTGAAGCAGAAGATTGCTTGAGCCCAAGAGTTTGAGACCAGCCTAGGCAATATAGCAAAGACCTTGTCTCTACAAAAAAATAAAAAAATTAGCTGGGTGTGGTGGCACCCATCTGTAGTCCTAGCTACTCAGGAGGCTGAGGCAGGAGGATCGCCTGAACCCAGGAGGTCGAGGCTGCAGTGAGCCAGGATTGTGACACTGTACACTCCAGCCTGGGTGACGGTGAGACCCTAACTCAGAAATTAAAAAAAAAAAGAGGGAGGTAATAGCTGCTGGCCATTTTTAGATCAGCATGCCTCCCAAGGGGGTCACAGTTTAGAAATGGTTTGCTAGAAGTGGGCCCAAATCTGTGTGAAATAGGAATGTGTGTGCTGTGATAAGTGACATGTTCCAGAAAGTGTGATAAGGGCAGAGAGTTTTGGGGTGTTAGAGTCAAGTGGTGGGAAGTCTAGTAGGGTGTGGAGTGGTACTCTGGGTGAGTGGGATTGGCAGTGGAGAGCTGGCGCCTTCCCTCTGGGTATGCTCAGGGAGGTTCAAAGTGCCCCATGGGGAGCACCGTGGCCCTCTAAGGGGTGATATGTGCTCACTGTGCCCTGCAGTCTTCCTGAGTTGACTTCATAGTCTGTGCTCTTAATCCCTGTGCCCTCCTGCCTTATTGGCACATTTCAAACCATGGGTAGTGGTGTGGCTCTTTCACCCACATGGGAAGGAGGCAGGTGGTGCCCACTGTGAGCCCCCAGTCCCTGGACTGCCTGCTCCAAACCCTCGCTCTGCTGTTTATAGCTACATGGCCATGGATGAGTTGATCGCTCTGAGCCTCAGTTTCTTCAGCTATAAGACAGGGGTATCAGCAGTGTGTGCCCTACAAGATGATTGCGACATCTTACATGTGCTCATTCAGGCGAAAGTACTTAGCTGGCCTCCAGGAAGAGTTTAACTCTTGTGAACTTTTATTAGTTTTAAAAGACACATTATAGAATCCATCTTTAGTGAAGAGAGAGCAGGACTCAGCAAGGTCATGTAGGCTTCAGAATGCACTTGTTTTCCCCATCTGCTCATGTTCTCACTCTCTGGGGCTGAATGGCACTGTTCTCTGAGCACAGTTAGGCTCAGGGATCTGCAGGAATGCAGGAAATACTGGTCGACTCTGTTCATAAATTTCCCTGCTTCTGACTGGTACACAGCTAGTAAATGGAGAATTCGCCGGTTGAGAAATGTATGAATATCCTACCCTCCCCACTAATCCCACCACCCTGTCTTTCTGCCACCAACTCCATTTCTATGCTATGCAGGTTCCCTCCCATCCAGCAGTGGAGACCCTTGCCAACACAGCCAGTGTGCCTCTGCTGAGAACGTGGCTAAGTATCTTTGAACTTCTCATGAGTCTCAGTTTTCCCTTATTAACACACCCAGCAGTGAAACAGCAGAAATTGCCCTTCTTTTGTAAAGAGCGTTTTGTCTCAGTGAGTTGATTGTTTGAAATGTAATTTCTCCAGCTCATTATGTCAAAACTGGCATTTGAAACATGCATGAGGGCTCTTGCTAATGGCCTTTTATATTAGGGTTCTTCAGGGAAATGGAACAGATGTGTGTGTGTGTGTGTGTGTGTGTGTGTGTGTGTGTGTGTGTATAGAGAGAGGGAGACTGAGGTTTATTGTAAGGAATTGGGAATTGACTTGTGTGATTACGGAGGCTGACAGGTCCCAAGTTCTGCCATCTACAAGACAGAAACCTAGGGAGGTAATGGTGCAATTTCCAGCCTAAATGCAGGCAGGCTCAAGACCCTCAAAGAGCCTATGTTTTAGTTTAAGTCCAAAGTCAGGAAAAAAACCACATCTCAGCCTGCAGACAATTAGGCAGATGGAGTTCTCCTTACTCTTTGAGGGAAGATCTGCCTTTTGTTCTATTCAGACCTTCAGTTGACTAGACGAGGCCACCCCCACTAGGGAGGGCCATCTACTTTTACCCAGAGTCCTCCGATTCAACTGTTAAACTCATCCAGATACATCCTGACAGACACTCCCTGAATAGTATGTGACCAAATGTCTGGGCACCCTGTGGCCCAATCAAGTTAACACACAACATTCACCATCACACCTTTGGTGTAATCTTGGGGTTGAAATTTATTTCCTGAGGTCACAAGGTTGGAAAGGCTGGCATTAAACATTGGAGGCCACAGCATTCTAGAAGCTGGTGTCATTTTCCTGCTTCTCCTGTGGGCAGGTGTTCAAGGGCCTTATTTTAACTTTAGGCTAGCTTTCTTGTCATAAGACTTTATAGACAATATATAGAGAAAAGGAAAGAGTTTGTATAAGTGGTGGGGCTCCACTCTTGATGCAAAGCTAAAGTCAGAGCCTCCAGAGCCTTCTCTGAGGGTCAGCAGTCAGTCCTGCCCCAGGGCCAATGACTAAATGAGGCATGGGTCCCAAGTGCACCATGGGATTTGCAATCAGATTTTGCATTTTTTAGACTTCATGATGCCTGAAAAAGAGTCACAAATAGGACCATGACTACTCAGCCTGAAACCATCTGGGCATTAGTCTTTTCAAGGGCCCACGGGAAGCTTTCTCAAGTCTGTGGGTTCACAGGACATCTCCTTTTCTCATGCTTGTTCAGGTGTGTGTTGGAAAAGGACAGCCTAGCCTGCCCCTTTGCAGAGCCAGGAGCTCCCCTCAAAGAGTTGTGAATCCCCTGGGTGGAGATTTAGGACTGTCTTTGTGAGAAGGGTATGGTGTGTGAGTCTGTGCAGACTGGGAGTTTGACCCTAGTCTTGAACTTGAGGATGGGTGGTTCTTGTGGCTTTGTCTTGGATTGCTTGTGTCATTTGGAGCTGTTTCTGGGCTTACATTTCCCCATCCAGTATCAAAGATAGAATTATGAATCATCCAGGGCAGAATGCAAAGATTTATTTTACTCCCTTGGGGGGAGGTGGCGAGAAGAATCTGTTGTGGGACCAACAGTGCCTGCTTCTGAAATGCTGATGTCCCAGGGCTACTGGCTAGGTTACTGGCTGTGCCTCTTTAGTTTATCCTCTTACCACCAGGCTTGGCATTTGCAACAAGCTCCATCCTGTATCCAGAATCCAGGTAGATTCGTACCTGAGCCTGTGGGTATGTGTGTGTATATCTGTGAAGAAAGCAGGGAGAAAAAAAATGCTTTGTAATGAGACTTAGGTATCATCGGACTTCACAGCTGGTTTCTCCTCTTCCAAAATCTGACCCCTTTTCTCTACTTGAAGAAACGTGAGGAGCAGGTTGTATAGGTTGCTTTATGTCTGAAGATGTGGTCCTAAAACTTTTTATGTAAATGACATGACATGTTGGTAAATCATATTAGGCAAGACAAGGGAAAATTGCTAAGAAATTTCTAGAAAACCTGAAAGTGAAGTTCTGTTTTCATTCATTTTGCAAGCTTATTGAAGAGCTTCTCTTTGCTGAGGACAAAGAGATCTAGCCTGTATCTTTGATGGGGTCTCCGTCGGGAGCAGCTTGTGGTCTGCAGGAAGAATGTGTGGGGAACGTGATTCTTCAATGCTCCATTATGACTTTTGGGGTTGACTGGTTTCTCATAGAGTATCAAATATTCTTAAAACAGAGGGACTCCAGAGAGTACAAAGCAATTAGGAAAAAGTTCAAGAGAATGGAGAGATCATCAGTCATCATACTAATAGTGTTATTCCCCAGTGGCATCATAAGCTTTCCAGCCGTGCCCTGGTATATTGCAACCTTCATGCATAGTGTCATAGGCCAGAGGCTGAAGTGGCTTGTGTCAGCGCTTTCCCTGTGGCCCACGGTGACCCTCCACCATCCCAAAGGTAAAAACATACTATTACAGCCATTTTCCTCATAAGTCCCCAAGATAGAAACAAAATGGACTAATTTTCACAAGTCCTTGTCTTAGGGAAAAGGAGGTAGCATGTTTGACTTCTACTTATTATGACTAATAATAACTTTTGCCAAGACTCGCCTGTTAAGCAAATCAACTCATGTAATCCTCCCTGGCCTGTGAGGAAGACTGTTCCTATCCAAGGTTAGTTATGAGGAAAAGTCAGGAGATTACCTGACTTACCCCTGATCACTCAAGTAGAGAGTGGCTGAGCTCTGACCCAGATCCTTTTTGGCTGGCCCTTAGGGCGGGGCTGTTTTGATTGGACATCTAGATCTTTTGTCCATCATAGCTTTTTTGTTGTTTGAATTTTGTCATTTTCAAAATTTGTTTTGCCGGGCATAGTGGCTCACGCCTATAATCCCAGCACTTTGGGAGGCCAAGATGAGAGGATTGCCTGAACCCACAGGTTCCAGACCAGCCTGGGCAACTTGGCAAGACCTCATTTCTACAATAAATCAAAAAATTAGCCAGGCATGTGGCGCATGACTATACTTCCAGCTACTTGGAAGGCTGAGGCAGAAGCATCAGCTGAGCCCAGCAGGTCAAGACTGCGGTGGACATGAGCGTGTCACTGCACTCCAGCCTGGGCTGCAGAATGAGGCTCCAACTAAAAAAAAATATTTTTTTTGAGTCAGGGTCTCACTCTGTTTCCCAGACTGGAGTGCAGTGGCATGATCATGGCTCACCGCAGCCTAGATCTCCTAGGCTTAAGGGAACCTTCTGCCTCAGTTTCCCGAGTAACTGGGACGACAGGTGCCACCACACCCAACTAATTTTTAATTTTTTGTAAAGACTAGGTCTTGCTATACTGTCCAGGCTGGTCTTATACTCTGTACTCTGGGCCTCAAGTGTCCTCCTTTCCTGGTCTCCTGAAGTGTTGGGATTATAGGCATGAGCAACCATGCCCAGCATATTATGCCTTTTTAATATGTTGCATTCATACATTATTTATCTTGGTTACTGAGTTTGTAGTGCTCAGGACCAGTATCTCTGCTTTATGAGTGAGGAACATAAAGGGTTATCAAGGTTGGTAACTGTCTCGAGGCCCCATGGCCATAAGTGGGATGGCTGGGGCACTAACCGGGTCCTCTGGGAGCAGCCTCAGCAGCCAGGCTGGAGGCAGCAGTTTGGTTTACCTTTGGTCAGAATCCTTGTGCCCTCAGGCGGGAGGAAGGGAACCTAACTTAGCATCTGCCGCTAAGTCTGTGTCGGGTCCTCTGAGGCTTGGGCTCAGTGTCTCTCTCTGAGCTGTGCTCTCATGAATGTGCTTCTCTTCCTCCAGGTCAGGGAAGAGGCTAAAGAAGACCCGAAAATACGACATCATCACCACTCCAGCCGAGCGAGTGGAAATGGCCCCACTGAATGAAGAGGATGATGAGGATGAGGACTCCACAGTATTTGACATCAAATACAGGTACAGGGTGGAGACAGCTGCTTCTTCCTGGGCTCTAGGTGATGGGTGAGTGGGACCTGGAGGCCAGGCATAGTGTCCATGCATTCTTGTTCTTTGGTTAAGTGTTGGGCCTTGGGGTGTTTTGCTTATGGGAGTCCTGCTCTGATCCCTTCCTAGAACACACAAAACCCAGAAACCCAGAAGAGAAACGCTTATTCCTTACTTTTCCCAAATGAGAATGCTAAATCAGTTTTAAAGGAGGAAGAGGACTGAACTTCAGACAATGAGCTGGTCACGTGCTGGGTCACATGCTGGCTGTGGGGGTGTCTGGCTGGAGCAGCCATACATGCTGCACACTGGGCATCCGGACAGAAACTGGTCTGTCAGCCTCGCTGATGTCCACAGCCGAGGATGTGGGTGGGTGGGGTTCCTGCTTGGATGGAATTTACCTGTGAGCTCCAAACACAGGTGTGTTTCCTAAAGGTGGTCTCTAGGAGAGTCAGAATGACTTTGTGATTGTGGTGTGGCTCTTCAGGTCCTTTGGAATGTACTTTGAATATGTGAGATTCTCAGCGGAAGAACTGAGGGTGGGTGTGGTTTTGAGATGTGTGCTTGGAGACCTAGATAGGGGAAGTGGCTTGCCCAATGTCCTAGTTAATAGTAAAAGTGGAATAAAAATCCATGCTGGGTCCCTTTCCAAGGTCCCTGTTTCATGGCTTCTGTATGCCTGAGGAGGCAAGACCTACATTTGCCTTATTTGTTCTTCTTAGCCCCGGCTGTCCTGGGCCCTTGGTCAGATTCAGCAGAATAACATTTTGGATTTTGGTTGGAACTGCATTGACTCTGTAGATCAGTTTAGAGACATCTTCATGTTGACTCTTCCAATCCTTGAATACGGAATGACCTTCCAGTTATTTAGTACTTTCAGTACTTTCAAAATTTTATTTATAAATGTTTTATACAGTTTGTTAGATATATTCCTAGGTGTTCTATATTTTAATATGTATGTATTAGGTATTTTGCTTCTAAAATGCTATTTTATTTATACTCATGTCTGATAAGAAAGGCTATATTATCATGTTTACATACATGTTGGTTTTGGACGCAGAGTTTGTTAATGAATTGCACCTAATTTTTTTTTTTGAGTCAGAATCTCACTCTGTTTTCCAAGCTGGAGTGCAGTGACACGCTCATAGCCACCATAGCCTTGACCTGTTGGGCTCAGGTGATCCTTCCACCTCAGCCTTCCTAGTAGCTGGAAATACAGGTGTGTGCCACCATGCTTGGCTAATTTTTTGATTTAATATAGAGACGAGGTCTTGCTAAGTTGCCCCCAGGCTGGTCTCAAACCCTTGGGCTCAGGCAATCTTCTTGCCTCCACCTTCCAAAGTGCTAGAATTCCAGGCATGAGCCACTGTGCCTGGCCCACACCTAAATTTTATGAATAACATGAAAACATTGAATATGATTGGTTATAGAGAGCAGAATGGGGGGGGGGAAACCTTCATTTGTTATAATAATTTGCATTTTAGATAAAGAGCAGCACCTTTTTAAAAGAATCAAATCAATTAGTAATATTCACTCATACTGCAAAATAATATACAATCAGCCCTCTGTATCTGAGGGATCTGCATCTGTGGATTCAACCAACCACAGATCAGAAATAATCTTAAAAAAATAAAACCAATACAACAACAAAAATTCAACCCAAAAACCAATACAGTCTAACAACTATGTACATAGCATTTGCATTTCAGGAATTATTAGTAATGCAGAGATTATTTAAAGTATATGGGGGGGGCAACCCCTCGTGTCTCTTCCCACTGTGGGAGCTTCTCTGTCCTCTCAATAAATCCTGCTTTGAAAAAAAAAAGTATATGGGAGGATATGTGTAGGATAAATGCAAATATTATGCCATTTTGTATCAAGGACTTGAGTGGATTTTGGTATTTGTGGGGGGTCCTGAAGCCAATCCCCAGCGGATATTGAGAAATGCCTGTGTACATGAAAGTTAGTGATTGTACTGATTTTGTGGCTAAGTCATTTTATCTGTCTCACAATCAATACAAAGAAATAAAATATGATGTGAAGAAAACCATGTCCTGATTATTATTCACAGTAAAAAGAGTCTGCTTCCTCCTGCAGACCTGGGCCTATCGTACAATAGGGAGCACTTAATAGTTGGAGTGGATCAATATACTGTTTTGATTCAGATCCACTGAACAGCATCTCATTGATATTTGGTGACTGAGCTAACACCATGGGAACCGTGATAGACTGAACCATTTTTGTGCTATTCCCACATCCCACTAAATAAAACAAGATCTTAAACAAGGAAATATAACTATCTCTCCAGAAATCCTGCCTATAGACTCTTTCTTTACAGTCTGCAGACTTTCTTTATTGGTAGAATCACTAACTTTCCTATGTATATAGGTGGAAAGGGCCTTTTGCCTGACCGCATGGATACTATTATTTACTGTGGCCTACAGATTGCTGGATTGATATTGTGTCTGGTATAATGAAGATAAGGTGCACATTGAAACCACTGTCAGATGAAGAAACTTCCATAGCTTTTCTCAACTCTTCAAATAGTGGAGCAAGTTCCTTTTATAGGAAGACAATTAGTCTCGTATTGGCGTTGCTGCTGGCTGTGAAGTTCACTACTGAAGGTAAATGATTAAATTGAACTACCTGGTAGGAGGTGTTAAGGTAGCAGGCAATATTTTTGCTTTTTTGGATGTCCAAGTTTGCCCCCTGGGCAAAAGTAGGTGAGAAACCAGGTCTCCAAGCATGCTTTTGGGGTGTTTTCCTTGGCCACTTTAATAATGGACACTCCATCTCTATCTGACACAGCAGGGGCTTTTTAATACTCAAGCCTTAATGTCTCTCTTCCACCCCCATTCTAGGCACAGACTCAGGACCTGGCAAATCCATTTATACTCGTTTCCCATTCCAGACCATCAACCACATCTCCTTTGTTCTACAGACCAACCTGCACATCCAGGTTTCTGTTCCTGGGGCTGCCAGGTTGTCTTTGCTGTCGCTTGCGGGGACAGCTTCAAAAGCAGGCTCCTCTGCAAGCCCCTGCCACATAATTCATGACCTTGTCTCTGATGTCTTTTAGAAAAGATCACTTTTTAACTTTTTGTTCTTGGTAGTTATTTTTTTAGGATGCTGATTTTTTAAAAATCTGACTATCTTACTAAACTTTTATGAATTCTAGTAGTCTAAGTGTGGATTTTTCTGGGTTTTCTATGTAGATGGATTATCTAATAAGAGTCCCTGGCCACGCCCCTACCCTACCTCCCAAGTTCTTAAACATTTTCATCACCTTTTTATTTTTTATTTATTTATTTTTCTGAGTTGGAGTCTCACTCTGTCGCCCAGACTGGAGTGCAGTGGCCGCTCCCGGCCACCGCAGCCTCAAGCCGCTGGGCTCCGGCGATCCTTCCGCCTCAGCCTTCCAAGTAGCTGGAACTACAGGTGCGCGCTTCCACACCTGGCTAATTTTTTGATTTATTGTAGAGATGAGGGCTCACCAAGTTGCCCAGGCGGGTCTCAAACCCTCGGGCTCAGGCAATCCATTCACATCAGCCTCCCAAGGTGCGGGATTACAGGCTGAGCCACCGAGCCGGCCTTCATCACCTTTTTAAAAGCCTTTTTGTACTTTTGGCCTGTAAGTCATTGTTAAATAAAAGTGGTATTCTTGATCTTAAAGGCTATGCTTTCTTTCACTATTTGACCACTAAGAGTAGTGCTTGCTATAGGGTTTTTGTGGGTTTTTTCCCCTCAGAAGTTCCCCGTTATACCTAGTTTGCTAATTTGAATTTTATTAAATGCCTTTTCTAGCTTCATCGAGAAGGTCGTACTTTTTCTTTTAATTAAGGTGGAAAATTTTATAGGCATTAATTTTCTCATATTAAATCAACTTAGCATTCCTGAGATTAAAAAGAGCCTGGTCAAGTTATCTTTTCGTTTAGACTTTCTTATATTTTGTTTAGGACTTTCTCATTTCTTTTAATGACTGAGATCTGGTCTGTCATTTTCCTCCAAAACCTTGTTAGGCTTTGGTAAAAATTTTACTAGTTTCATAAAATGAGTTGGCATGTTCCTTATTTTCCTATTTTCTAGAATGGTTTATGTCATGTTGGATTTATTATTATTTTTGAAATGTTTAGTATAGCATGCTAAAACTGCTGGGGCCTGATTCTTAGTGCAAAGATTTAAAAAAAAAATTAATGTTCAATTCTTTGAATGGTTATAGGATTATTTAGTCTTTATTTCTTCTTGGGTCAGTTTTGATGGGTTGTTTGCTTTTAGAATTCTGTCCATTTCATCTAAATTTTCAAATACGTTGTCCTAAAGTTGTTCACAGCACTCTCTTATTATATTCTTTTAAATCGTTGTAATGTGGGTAGCTATGGTCTCCTTTTCATTCTTAGTATTGATTATTTTTACTTTTCTTCATTTCTTGATCAGACTTGCTAGAAGGTTAATTTTATTACTCTACACAAAGAACCAACTTTCAGCTTATTTGTGATCCTCTGTTATTATATTCATTTTTCACTTTATTTCTGCTTCCTTTCCTTCAGCTTTCTTTTGGTGGGAGTTTTTTTTTTAATCACTTCTTCTTCCATTACATATGTAGCTCATTCATTTTCAGCCTTGTCTTTTGGTAGAAGCATTTATTCTGTAACTCCATCTGCCTAACCTGCCTCCCCCGGGCTTTCACTATCATCACCAAACACAGCCTTGCCTGCCCATTTATTCAGAAGAACTGAGATTCAAGTAGCTCCCACTAGAAGCTTGTGTTGTTTGTGGTTGAAATAAAATCAGAATGTGAATGAACTTGAAGGCGAGTCACTAGACATGAGACCACGCCAGTCCTCAGGCCCAAGATGACTGACCATTTAGAAAGATTGAGTGGTAATAGCTTTTCTTATTACAGATGTGATGCATGCTAAAGAAAGTACAGGTGGCTGAGCTCGGTGGCTCAGTCTGTAATTCCAGGACTTTGGGAGCCTGAGGTGAGTGGATTGCCTGAGCCCGTGGGTTCAAGACCAATCTGGACAAGTTGGCAAGACCTCATCTCTACAATAAATAAAAAATTAGCCAGGCGTGGTAGCATGCACCTGTTGTTCCGGCTACTTGGAAGGCTGAGGTGAAGGATCGCCAGAGGCCAGCAGGTTGATGCTGGGGTGGCTGTGAGTGTGCCACTGCATTCCAACCTGGGTGATGGAGTGAGACTCCAACTCAAAAAAAAAAAAAAAAAAAAAAAAAAGAAAAGAAAAAGAAAGCACAGGTAAGAAACAGGAAAAATAAAATAAAATTACTCATCATCTTACTACTTAATGGTAACCACTAGAGTGTGTGTGAGTCCATGTCTGTGGAACTTTCCTTTTTATAGAAATAGGACTGTGTTATACATGCTGTTTTGGAAAGTTTTCCCACCTGAATGTTGTATTATGAACAGTGTATTCAGGTCAATAGATGTGAAAGAACAAAGATGTTAAGACCAGTTTTAGGTTTGGTTTAGTGTTCCCGTGAACTTCTCTGAGCATTGCTCATCTGTCATAGGTACCTGCTTTTCCCGTTTAGATGCAGCTCAACCAAACTTTTTGGTTCTCTCTAGGAAGTGGACTTTATTTAAATTGGATGTGACACTGACTGGCTTAGCATGTGCGAAAAAAAAGAAAAAAAAAATGGAAAGTGACTGAATCATGACTTTGGGTTGTTTTATGATTGAGTGGGAAAAGGGAAACCAGGTTTTTGGTGCCAAGGCAGGAAGGCAGTAACCTGCCTCTTATTAGTACACAGGTGACTCTCTGATAACATCTTGTAACTTAGAGCCATACCCATCAGCCAGGCTTGTTTCCAGCCAGATAGGAAATGTGGAGGAAGAAGACAGCCAGGATGAGAGGGAAGCACTTCAGAGCTCAGGGCCAGATGAGGGAGGGCGGAGTCCACAGAAATGAGTTTCTATCTCTGTACTTAAAAAGGCTAATTGGAAAGGAGAAATGATAGTTAAGGGGAGTACAGAGAGCCCTGGCGTTTTGAAACAGTTCCATCCCCCAAGAGGCGTTGGGATTTCGGTTGCATGTGTTTTGAGCTTGGTTGGCCTCGTGTGCAGTTGCACGGATGTTTTGGGCCTCTGTGCATTCCCAGTTTATTACGGGAGACTTTTGTTACACCCTTTAGGCATCCCTCCGGATGAGGCAGATGCCGGCTCCTCCTCCCGCTTGTGTGGCACGCCGCCCGGCAGCTGTGACAAGCACAACCCAAAGGTTTGCTGCTGGGAGAATGCGCTGCTCCTGCCAGCCCTGTCTCCCTGCCAAGAGGGAGGTCCCTGTCCCCAGCTTCTTATGCGTGGAAAAGTTGCGGCCCCGTGGGGGTGCAGACATGCATTCTAGAAATGCCTGCTTCCCACCCTCTTGTGGATAAAGCTTCCTGCGGGAATATAATTAGAAACTGATGAGACTTCCGCGACAATGCTGGAGACTGTGCCTAGCATCTTGTCTTAGGAACAAAGGACATTCTGTGCAGTTTGCAGCAAGAGGCCCCTGCAGGGTAGGCTGGGAGAGGAGAAAACAGACCTGACTTGCTATCCCAGGGCTCTGAGTTCCCACAGAGGCCTGATGGCAGTTGCTAAACACATCAGGGCAGTGCCTTCTTGTGGCTGCTTCTGCTTACTAAGGACCTCTGAGCAGCTGGGCACCCCAAGCTTCCTGATGGTTTTCGGAGGAGGAGCTGAACTGTTAGGAGCATCGGCAAGTGGATGGCTGCAGGGGCAGTGGATGTGGAAACATTGGGCATCATGCATTTCTGAGGCCTGGAAGGAACCGGAAAGGAGCTGGTGACCTGCAGGCTTCTCCCTGTGGGTGATGGAGTATCCCACCTGGACCTGAAACAGCATCAGAAGCCAGCTCCATACCTGTCTGAATAAAGACCTGCCAGTCCTCTTCCTTGCAGAGCACAGAGCTTGTGTATTAAAAATGGGCCTCTCACAGAGCATTTTTGTTTCTCTGGAAAGCAATATATGGCAGTTGGTGGGCAGTTTTAGTTAAGGTGTCATGCTTTAAACCTGGGCACCTTGAAACTTCTTGAATCTGTGAGGATGGAGCCTATGTGAAAAGAAATCTGAATCAAGCAATAACAGTAAAAGCACAAACAAGCCTAAGTGTTAATGCTTTTGAGAAAACAAGTCACATTTTTTTCAGACGTTCTTTTCCAGTGTGTTTTAGAATGTATGTGGTAGAACTGCTGGGGGCTCCCATTACACATGGTGGCGTCCCCATGTCTGTCTGTCTCAGGCGTACTCACACACAGGGCCACACTCTTCCCTCTGGCTTCTCTGTCGTCCATTCCCTAGGCCACTGTGCCCTCTTCCTGGGTATCCTTGCCTGCTGCACTGAGAGGTCAGCCGCCAGGGTACTGGATGCCCCTGACAGGTGCTGAGATAGGTGCTCTCACATTTAGGGCTGTTTTCCCTGCCAGACAGGCTTCTTGCAAAATGTGGGACACATGCCAAGTTAGGGCATGTTACTTTCCTTCTCTGGGCATGGTTATAACCCAATGTCATCGGACAGTAGGAGATCCGAATAAGCTTGGGTCACGGCAACTAAATACACCTTCAGCTCTTATGGAGATTCTAGGGGTGGGGTCAGCATTGACACTTGCTCTGGTTTGTCTCAATGATGAAGCAGAATGTCACTGGCAGTTTAGCGATTCTAGGGGATCAGAAGGGGGCTGAGAGACCTGTTAGAATCTCTGCTTATCACTGTCACCTTCACTATGTATCTAGCTGGCAAGCCTGCTAATTCCTTCACGTGAGTGCAGCCTGGTCCTGCCTTCAAGGAGCCTGTGTTGAGAGTGGGGACAGCCAGGAACACGGCCACCTAAGACCACCTGGCTAGTGCCCTAACGAAGGAAGGAACAGGATGCTGAGAGCAGCTAGGAGGAGGCAGGAAGTTCTTCCCAGAGGAGGTGACGCTCAGGATGAGTCTGAGAGGACCAGGATGTGAGCCCAAGTGGCTCAATGGTCAGGAAGATGTGAGGGCATTCCAGGGAGAAGTAACAGCAGGTATAAACATGGGGAGTTTGAGCCAGAGAAGGTGTACTAGGCGAGGTGCATCCTGGAGCCTCTGACCCCTAAGGCCCCTCCTAGGGGGAGCCCCAAGGCCTCAAAATAGCCTCAGGGAAGCACCAGATGACATTGAGGGAGCCGGGACTTCACAGCCAGGCTTCTCTACAGATAGCCTGTCCCCTGCCCATTGTCCCCAGAGCAAAGTTCCTGAGTCCCCGTCACTCCAGGAAGCCTGAAGACCCAACCAGCTATGCTGCTCAGTCATGGGGTGCGGCACCTTCTAGAGAGACTGAGCGAGCCGGTGGCCAGGGCCTGCCCTTGGTGGGTGCTGGCATGTGTGAGGACTGCTCCCCATGGAGGTGTGTGGAAGATTCTGCAATGGGTGCTGGGGCTCCCCTCTGGAGCTCCGCTGCACTGCTCCCTCTGTGTGTGTATGTGTGGGTGCTTCTTATAAGCACAGGGGTGTAAATGGGGACCCATGGGATGAGATGAGGGCAGAGAACCTGGAAGGGGATCCCTGTGAGCTGTGGTGTCACCAGAACAGCCATTCTTGGACACCCGTGCGGGTGGATTCTCAGTGTACAGGTGGTATAGGGTTTACATCTCTGCTGATTTGCCAGCTACTCTCTTCAGAGTCCACAGGCCCGCTGCCATCTGTTCTATTCTCACGTGGCTGTGGGGATTGGGTCCCTTCCTTCTGATATGATTCCTGGTTTGGTCTTGGAAAACTTTGCTGCTCCTTCCCAGTCCCCTCGCCCTCACCCCTCATCCTTGGCATTAAACTTACGACAGGATACAGCGGTAGGCCTGATGGTGGGGTCAGACCTGGTAGGAGGCTTACCATTTAGGGTCCTCAGTCCCTTTGTCTGTGTGGCAGGGGTGAGTGCTTGGGCAGGAAGGGGCAGGTGGGTGCCAAAAGGAAGCCAGCCTGCACAGCTTGGACATGGTTGCTGGAATTTAATTATTTCTTCCTTTACTCTGTTGAGTAGGGGACCATAGCGGCTAATATGAGGATACCCATATCTTTTTATTTGGAAAAAGTGTTCAAACTCAGTGCAAAAATAAAAATAGCATAGGGAACACCCTTACCCAGATTTTCCTGTTGTTAGCATTTTGCCTCATTTGCCTTTTGATTGTTCTTTATGTGTGTGTGCATACAAACTATTTTTTCTGAATCATTTGAGGGTAAGTTGTGTATATTGTGGCCCTTTCCCCCCTACTATCATACTTAATTATATATTTCCTAAAAACAGTATGTTTGCATCTTTTAGTAAGTAGATACCTGATGTGATAACATTGGTATTTGGGATAATATTATGACAATAAGTTCATTGTTTTATAAATTCTACTAAACCGTCATTATTTTTGCACATGTGATGATGCTTGTAATCAAACATCAGTAGATGATGGCAGCAGATTTCACTGGTCACATTTTCTTTCCCTTTCTGAGCCTTTTTAGATGATGTCTTGAATAGATTCAGTCTTGAAACTTCCTTTCACATTCATCACACACATGCTTCATGTGTCTCTTATGTTGTCTGACTCACTGTGCTTTAGTGTCGAGTTTCTAGGTAAGCAAGCTCAGATATGCGTTCTGTCTTACGAGCTCCAGCCTAAGTACAAGGCAGATACTGATCAGATAATTCCATAAACCAGGGGTCAGTAAACTACGGTCCATGGGCCAGATTTGGCCCCCTGCCTGTTTTTGTATAGCTCATGAGCCAAGAGTGATTTTTTACTTTTTTTTTTTTTTAATCTGAATCTCACTCTATTACCCAGGCTCGGGTGCAGTGGCATGCTCACAACTACTGCAGCCTTGACCTACTGGGCTCAGGAGATCCTTCCACCTCAGTCTTCCAAGTAGCTGGAACCACAGGCATGCATCACCACGCCCAGCTAATTTTTTGGTTTATTGTAGAGACGAGGTCTCGCGGTTGCCCAGGCTGGTCTTGAACCTCTGAACTTAGGCAATCCTCTCACCTCTGCCTCCCAAAGTGCTGGGATTACAGGTGCGAGCTACTGTGCCTGGTTGATTTTTACATTTTAATGGTTGAAAAGAATCAAAAGAAGAGTACTGTTTCATAACATGAAAAACATTATATGCAATTTAAATTTCAGTATCTGTGAAGTTTTATTGGAACACAGCCATGCCCAAACATTTCTGTACTGTCTGTGGCTGATTTTTCATCCTAGCTTCAGGGTTGAGTGGTTGCCATGGTGACTGCAGGACCTGAAACATTTAAAATATTTACTCTTTGGAATCTTACAGACAAAGTTTTCCAACCCCTGGTGTAAACACCCATAGAAGTGTTAGAAAGAAAGTATATACGGAGAAAAAAGGTTGTGTACTAGGAGGTCTGCGTGGGGAGCTAAGGAAGAATCCTGAGTTGGGAGCTGAGGGAGGGAAAGGGGTCAGCTGGAAGTGTGGGCTGGGCCTTCCAGACAGCACACTCAAAGGCCTTGAGGTTGGGGAGCGTGGTGTTTTCAAGGGCTGAAAGGGAGGGGGAAGGGGATGTTAGGGAGGGCCCAGAATGAGTGCAGGGTTCTGCTGGAAGGTGCTGACTCTTGTTCTTACCTTTCTTTTAGGTAAAACCTGTTTTCCAGTGTGTTGACATCCTGTGGAAAGTTGGTCAGCTGTAAACTGGGGAGTGAAGGATCTGGAAGCCCTCTTGCGTCTGAGGTGTTGAACCAAAACAAACATTATTTATGAAACGATGGCTCCGTCGTGTATGCTGGACAACTGCTCAGATTGTCACCGTCAAGCTTGTTTCCAAATGACCACGTGGAAGTCATTTCTGCCACCCTTTGGGCACCCCTTTAAAATGTCACCCCTTCCTCTCCGCACTTCAGATATTTTTTCTGGCCCACTAAGAAGCAAAGGGTAGAAACACTTTTTTTTTTTTTTTAATTGTTTTTTAAGGTAACTGTTGACAATAGTAAAAGAGATCAGGACGATCAAGAATCTAAAAAAAGCCTGAGAGATATCCAAGTGTATATTTAGAACTTCTGACATTCTTTTCTCCTGGATCTACGAGTTAGACCTCATCTGACCCCCTGGTGTATTTTCAGTGTGGTCAGGTCCTGGCTTTGTGTTGGTAATGTTTGTGGGTTCAAAGTGGAGGTGCTTAGAGCTGGTCAGTCCTTCTAGAACTGGACACATTATGATTGTTTTCGTTTCCTCTCTTTGTTTTTGTTTTTTAAAAGAGTTCAGCAGACATAGGCATGGCTAGTTCACAAAGCATTTCTAATATCAGGGAAAACTGTGTGTGTGTGCATGTGTGTGTGTATGTGTGTGTATACATATAAAACAGTTTCTCTGAAGGAAAAGGAAAGTGCTAGGCAGCTTTTGGTTAGTAACATCTTTTGTGTTTTGGTGTTTGTCTCTGCTTTGTCAAAGTTCTACGCTGTTTGTCCTAGAAATGTAAGAAATGTAAGAAACCACTGTGGCAATTGAAATGGTGATTTGGTGGGCACACTGTCAGGGACTATATTTGAAGTCAGTCTAGGCCAGATTGGACTAGAAACTCACCAGGACCCAGGAGGTCACTGCAGACAGCCCCTCCCACAGGTTGGAGAAAGAGATTCAGGTGAGTGGCTCATTTTTGAGTTTGTGAAGTGAGGATTCATCTGTGACATTGCCCAGAGATCCACTGAAAATGGCCTTGGGCTGACTTCTCAGGTTGATAGAGACCTCTCATTTAGCTGTGTTCCCAAGGTTGCATTTATTTGCTGCAACAAATATGCTTCTATTAAAGTCTACTAGCAGTGCCTTTGGGACCCTGGGATTCTATTCTCTCTAGAAAGGTGTTTTTTTGTTTTGTTTTGTTTTATATTAAATCCCCTTTTTTCCTTTCTGGAATTGCTCCAGGGTTTGTACATTTGCTTGTTTATTGTCCTGCTCTATTGTTTTGGATGAAAACTCCAACCTTTCCTGACCTACTTCCATTTTCAAGTTCTTCAGTCTCCTGAGAAGGGTGCGAATGTATTGGAAGGGGCTGCCAGTGAGGCAGTGGTCCCCCTGGTTCCTGAGGCCCTCCTGGGCATGAGTATCTCTGGCCCTACCCTGTCAGGAAGGCAGTCTGGCCTCTGTAGGAGAGAGGAGAGACCTTGGGAAGACCGGTGTGGCAGCAGCACTGGCCTATGGCGTTCTGCGTTGTCTGTCATCTGCCATGCAGGGCCACGTGATGCCTGCTGCGCCTCTGCTCCCTTTGTTCTGCCTCCTCTGTTGACTTTTCTTCTTTCCCCTTGCCCCATTTGCAGAGGGGTGGGACTGGAAACAGTACAGCCATGGCTGCTTTATCTCTGCCCTCCATGGTGTACTCATGGCCACAGCGGTGACTCACAGGAGCCTGGCCACCTAGCAGCTGTGCATCCTCTCAACCTTTGAACTGGAACTGCCGGCTCACATGTGGCTTTCGATGACTGTAGCTGGATCCTGCGGGAAAGCTGGATTCCTCTGCCTTATGTATGAACACCAGGACCCAGGACCTCGCCTGCCGGTGCTCACCACTGGTCCTGGCAGAAGCGACTGCCGAGAATGACCTTCCAAATCCACGGTGGAACTTCAGCACTTACAGGCTCTTAAATAAAAACTCTTTAGATGTGCGGCTACATGTGCGTTGGTTTGGATATTTTCTGCTCTTGCGGCCAGCGAGGTGCCTTTTGTGATCAGGAACATGGGCACGAGGCTGTGGAGGAGGGCGGGGTGGGGTCCCAGGGTCTGGATCCTGACGATGTAGAAAAAGACTTGGGAATGAAATGGTGCCTGAGGGGAGGGGAGGAGGGGACATGCTATTTTTACATATTCATTTGTAGACTCACTTGCTTATTTCCTGGAAGCTGGCTCTTTGGCCAGGAGATACTGAGCCCTAATTGTTTTAGGAGAATCTTGGGGTATCTTCAGAGAGCATAGGATCAGTCACGTCAAAAACTTATTACTGCCTTATACCTGGCATGGTTTACACTTTCTATGAGTGAGTGTGGGACACTGTCAGGGCTGGGTTAGCACCTAGGTGAGTAAAAGCCGGAAGGAAAAGCTTATGCCATTCTAACATGGTGTTCTTGGAAGTCACCAGGAAGCTGGTGGCTGTGATCTATTTCACTCCTCTGTGAGGCGCTACTCCTGTTCTTGGTCTTCCCTACACCTGAGGCAGTGACCAGGGTTCTCCAGGGTAGTCCTTTCCCCAGGCACAGCTGACTGGGAAGCAAGTCCCCGAAGGGGGATTTCCCCATCATTTTAGTCCCTTCAGAGGCATGTTTTCTGCTGAGCACCCACACTATCAAGTTTGTTCATATGCCCAGGGATGATGAGCCACACGGGGGGGAGAAGGAGTGGGTTCTGGGGTGGTCAGGAGTCCCTCTTCATGAAGAAGCATCAGCTGGTATTGCAACTTGCCTCTTAGTTTTGAGGGTTCAGTTGGGGATCATCCCCCACCATGGCCCCTTCTACACAAAGAAGACCTGTCTTTCCCAATGTGCGGACCATCCACCAGAGGCCAGTACGTTAAAGATTATTTGTAACATCAAAGTCCCTTCCTCTACGGCCCACATTTCCTGTCATAAAAGTGCTAATTGTATGATTATTTTCCCACTGTGTTCAGATGGGGGAGAGATTGGGACGTCATGACAAAATGATGCTTTACGAGGATGTGGGCACAGAGGTCCCAGCAAAGGCTTAAGTTTCATTTGTGTCCCTGCCTGGCCCTTCAGTGACATTCTTGGGTTTGGGTACTATTTTAGTGGGAGCAGGGGGAAATGAGCCAGAAGAGAAGGGTTTGAAGGGGAAGAGGGGCGTGGGGTATATCAGTGTCCCAAACTTGCTGGTGAGATTTGGCAAGAAGCCATTGAGAGAGAGTGATACCTTGGTGTTGCTAGTTCCTGAAGAGGGAAGGGGAGAGGAGGATTGTTACCAGCATCAACGACAGAGAGGGTTATCCTTCAGCACAGGGGAGAACAGTTGTGAAGTGATGGTTGCCTGCTGCCTCCTTGGTTGCCCACCTTCCCTGCTGCCTCCCTGGTCACCTGCCTTTGCTGCTGTGTCCCTGGTCACCTGCCTTTTCTGCTGCCTCCCTGGTCGCCCACTTTCCCTGCTGCTTCCTCTAGTCACCCGTCTTCCCTGCTGCCTCTCTGGTCATCCGCCTTCCCTGCAAGTTCTTCTTGTAGCAACATCGTGAATTTGCAGATCTATGTTTTGCTTATATTTTAACCACTGACAGCTTCCTGGGCCTTCTGAGGGGTTTTGGGTTAGGCTGTGCATTTGGTTTTCATTTTCAGTTCCGATGTCATCACCAAAGAGCCCATTCCTGGTGCCTGTGATATATGATGAACTGTTTGCCAAACTGGAATCCAGTTCTGGGGGCATTTTCCATGTTTCCTCTTTTTTCTAAACAAGATGTAGAGATAGGCTTCGAGGTTGCCACTGTTTCAAGGTGACATTGTATTTCTTTGATTTCTAAGATTTTGAGACCGTTTCTGGATCCTGAGGCCTGGACATCCATTGGACCTCATTGTCAGATGTTCTCACTTTCTCTCTTAATTCCCTCAGGGTCTTGGTAAATGCTAGGGCCCTTTTCTCTCCTTTCTTTAGTTGGAATCGCCATCCTTGGAAAATAACTACTGAAAATGTTCTGGAATAGAAAGTGAAGAATAACAGAGTCCTGTAAGAACCATATAAAGTAACTCATGACGTGGAATAAATAATCTCCTTTTCATTCGAAAGCTTCTCCAGGGGAACACTCTACTGCCTTGCAAACCAGTCTCCCTCTGTCCACCGTTCATGCCATGCTGGTGGAGAGGCGGGGTCCCATTGCAGAGATGCTGAAATTTTCAGCTGCTTGCGAGGCAGTGGGAGGATCAAATGAGATAAGGCACACACAGTGGGTTCTCCATAAATGGGATGTCATTTTATTATACATCCAGCAGGTGTTCAGGGAGCCACAGGGTATTACATTGTGGCGTCCTGGGATGCAGACGTGGACGAGACAGGCACATTTGTGATCCACAAGGCTGTTAGAGTTGGAAGGACTGGAGGTTGGTATGCAGAGACCTGCATGACTGTTACCTGCTTTACTAAGGTATCTGGGTCCCAGCAGCCAAGAGCATCAGCTACTATTTACTGAGCTTTTATTAATATGTCCCAGGCATCATGTTACGAACTTTACAAGCATGGTAAAGAGACTCATTTGTGTAGTAAGATGAGCTTGGACTCTGAAACTCGACTCCTTGAGCTAGAATCCCAATTCTAACATTGTGTGATCTTAGGCACATCTCCAACCCTAACCCCGATCCCAACCCTAAGCCTAACCCCAGCCCTAACCTTAACCCTGACCCTAACCCTACCCAACCTCTCTATGATCTTCGCTCCTCATCTGTAAAAGGGGAGTATTATGAAGTGGCTGTACTAATGTCTTCAAAGTATTTACAGCACTAATGTATTAATGTGTCCGGCAACACTGCAAAGTAGCTTCTGTGTTAACATTTTTACTTTCAAGAGACAAAGCCAAGGCTTTGGTTGCCCAGATCCCTTGTTAGTGGTCTGCTGAAGGCCTGGGTGCTATGCACAGTGCTACATCGCCACCCAGTGCTGGGACTTGGTCCAAGGTCAGGGCCAAGTGCGCAGAGGAGAAGGTGCTGATCCCACCTAGTTCCCTCTGGCTAGTTACAAAGTTCTGTGGGACTCTAGTGGCACAGGGAGAGTGCTGGGGAGTAGGGAGTCCTCTGAGGCCATTCTCTTTCTGGGGGCAAGAAGTTGGTAGTGACTGGTGCTTGGTAGAGTGGGGCGCATGGATGTAGTCCTGAGCAGAAGGGAGAGAGGGCTATGGGGGAAGCTTTTGTTTAGGATTTTATCCATATCTTCTAGGTTTTTCAATTTGTTGGTGTATAACTGTTCACAGTAGTCTCTTATAATTCTTTGTATTTCTGTAGTTTCAAGTTGTAATGTTTCTTTCATTTCTGATTTTATTTTATTTTTTGAGTCTTCTTTTTTCTTAGTCTAGCTAAAGGTTTGTTGATTTTGTTTATCTTTTCACAAAAGCAACTCTTAGTTTTGTTGCTCTTTTCTGTCATTTTTCTGCTGCTGTAGGCCTGGGTGCTGTGCACAGTGCCATATCGGGCCTTCTACTTACCTGAATAACCCAGCTCCTCCTTTGGGAGACAATATTTGTTTCTTAAAAGCAGAATGAGTTCAGCCTCAAGGACACAACATCATGCTGGAAGGAATAGTGCATCCAGGAAGCCTGTCTTGCTTCCTCCGATGTCTCCCTCTTTCCGTCCTTATTATGGGCACTTTTGAGGGGACAACTTTGGGTAAAATAGGTCCACCGTCCTAAGGGCCTCTGTCACCTTCCCTAAGTGGAGCATCTGTCCCTTAGATATGGGTGTCATGCTCAGATTTGTGGGGTGCCCCAATTCCAAATAGTTTCATTCCTTTTATGAGCATTTAGGAACCTGTCAGATCATGTGCTTCAGGGTTGGTGCTAGAAGACTTTACTATTATAGACATGGACTAGATTCATTAGTTAAACATAGGACTTGGAGTACTGAGGGAATATTTCAGGCTGATTTAAATAGCAGAATTTTGAAAAAAATTATTACTTATGAAAATGATCTTTTGGATCATTTTGAAATTTTGGAATATATATAATTATAAATAGAAGATAAAATAAGTTATTTAGATAATAATAACACTTATTAGCATTTGGTAGATTTTCCTCTGAACTTCTTCCCTCCCTCCCTCCCTGTCTCCCTTTTCCCCATCCATTCATCCATCCACCCATCCATCCATCCATCCTTCCTTCATTCACCATTTGCAAACACGTATTGAATGCCCACTTGGAAGGCTCAAGAAGTTGGGTATAGGGGAGGACCAAACATAGCACTGCTGGGGATGACAGCTAATAAAGTGCTATGACAGGAACAAGGGGCCTCAGATACCTGACAAGAGAGGAACCAGCTATGCTTAAGACTACGAGCGACCTCTGGGCTTCTGTGTGTGTGTCTTGCCATCTGTTTCTCTACAAAACTGGGCCGTCTGACCTGATTTTTCTCACTTAATGTTATGAGCATTCCCCCACGTCCATTAACATTTAAAACAGTCTTTTAAGAGAGAGCCTTCCAATTGTCCTTTGTAGGATAGCACTACTGAGCAATCTGTCTCCCACCTTTGTTGGCAAAAGCTATGGATGAGAGCGGCCTCATGAGGTACAAAGAGGGTCTGACCTGGCTTCCAAGAAGAGCTTAGATCCTGGGCAGTCTCTCCCTCATTCCTCCTCTTCACCCTCTTTTGATATTTCTGTCTGAAACGCAGAGAAGGATGGAGCCTGCCTGAGTGCTGAGCTCAGCTTGCCCTGACCCGTCATTATCACTGCATAACCAGGGAGTGTCTGCCTCCTGCCAGGCCCAGCAATTAGAAGCAGGCCGTGCGCAGTTCTGACCCCATGCTCTCCCATGCCCTGGCAGAGAGGAGCTCAACAACTGTCCTTATGCCCTTGAGCGGAGTCCACAAAAGGCAGCTGCTGCCCACGTGGAGCCTGTCAAGTGAGTGTTCAGAATAAGAAGCCCTGGCCTGTGACAAACCTCTCAAAACCCCATCAGCCTTCCTCCACCACTGCTGGCATCGCAGCACTCCAAGACCTCCATGACCCTGCTGTGCAGTCAGTCACCCCGAACTCTGTCCCTGAAGCTTCTGTGGTGTGAAGTTTGGATTCAATTTTATTTGCTCCCAGGTGTCAATCCAGGCTGTCCCTGTACCACTGCCTTGAGATGCCGCTTCTGTCAGAGACTAAGTTCTACATCAGAGTTTTGTGCTTAAAGTATTTGCATCTTAAAAAAAAAAAATACTGATAGTTGTCCCTGAGATGAGGTCCTAGAGCTCTGAGAGGTCCAACCTGAAGTCTGTCCCTGAGGACTGAACCCTACTGGGCAGGATGCCACTAGGGAATTTCTAGTGTGGGTGATCATTCTGGAGAGGTCCTCGGAGGTCACAGAGTCCAGCATCCTCATTCTACACTCAGGGACACTCGGGCTCAGAGAGTTTTTGTGAATTCTAACTGCTTCCTTCACAGGAGGGAAAGGCCCCTCTGAATCGGCTGGCCATCTGTCCTAGAGCCCTAAGCAAGACTCAGTGGGAGGCTAGTGTCTGATGGCTTTTCTGCCTGACTCAGAGGAGAATGTCCAGGTTGTGTCAGGTGACCATACCCACCCACGTCCAGACTGAAGGCTGTGACCTCTGCATACACTGCATGCAGGACAGAGAATGGATTTGGATACATCTGTTAAAAACAAAAAACAAAATCCTTGGCTTCAGAACACAGAACTTTTCTTTTTTTCTTTTTTTTTTTTAAATTGAGACAAGGTCTCAAATGATCCTCCCTCCTCAGCCCCCCAAGTAGCTTGGACTATAGGTGTGCACCACTATGCCTGGCTACTTAAAAAAAAATTTTTTTTTCTTAAGGAGATAGGGTCTCGCTATATCTTCCAGGCTAGTCTCAAGTGCTTCCTGCTTTGGCCTCCCAAAGTGCATGACATGAGTCACCACACCCAGCCTAACACAGTGCTTTTTAAGGGAGGCATTACAAACTCAGTAACCAAGAGACATGGCTGAATACTGCATTTTTAACAAGCTCCCGGGAGATATTGGTGCTTTTTTCCCCTGAATTCTAGCCCTGGAGGTAGGGCCACAGCCCCATGCTAATTCCCACCCCTCCAACTCTCTTCTGGACCACCTCTCAGATACCACAGTGCTTCCTGTATTAAAATCATGGTAATATTAGCACAAGAGAGGGATCAGCAGTTGCTGGGCAATGCCAGGGAAGGTGGAAGACACATAACAACATCAAGCATGCCTGATCCCAAACCAGGAGAAGTGAGGGCCAGTTGGAGGCCCAAACTTCACCTGCATGCAGACTACTTGTGTAGTTAATCCTTACTTATACCCCATCTCTATAATAAAATAAAAATAAAATCATGGTGGCAAGACACAGATGTCCTCGCTGGGGGATCGATCACACACACGACTCCAAAGACCATCTCAGATACCTGAGACCAGGAGGCCTGGATGAGGATATCAAATGCTCTGGAGGGGAGTGAGGACTTGTGGGGTGGCCAATTCCTCCCCTTGCCCACAATAGCTGCTCTGTTTGGAGGAACAGTATGGCCTGTCCTGGATGGCCGGGATGACCAGAAGATGGTCCTGACGTTTGAGGAAGGAGCACCTAGTCTGATAGGATGGTAAGTTAAGTTGTGAACCTATGCAGCTGTTTGGCTGGGTCTTTCTGATGAGCAGAAAAGACTTCAAAAAGTACTACAGAGTGTCTTTTCCTTCTCAGCAATCTAAAGGTGAAAAAAAAATCCAACCTGTTCCGAAAGAGAGGGTCAAGCCCTTGAGGAAGGCTGAGTGTCCCTTGCTGGGCCCACGTGGCATTGCAGGCTGGATTGTCAAAGAGGAATCTAGCGACTGTGTCAAGACTACACAGGGAAAACAGGCCACAGCTGGGTCCTCCAGCAATCAGTGAGGCATGAACAGACCAGAGCCTAGGGGGAAGTTATAAAAAAAAGATGCTGCAAGACTCCAGGACTCCTATGTGAGATGAAGGTTCAGTTTGGGACTAGAAAAAGAAAGCACATGGTGGAATTCTAGGGCTTCAGGCCACATAATCACTATCCATTCAGGGGAATGATGACCGTGAAGAGCGTGAGGGGAGCAAAGTCTGTATTTGGGAGCTATCTGAGCAGTGATGCAAATTGGCCTGAGGAATAAATAGATGTAGAGGAAAGAGAAAAGTATGCCAACACCTTCAAGTGCAATATCTACAGAGTGTCAAGCCCAAACTTTGCAAATAGAGGCAGAGAATTGTTACCCAAACATCAAGGGTTGCTTGCAGCACAGAAAGCCAATCACTGAGACAATGAGTATCACCAGGGAAGAAGTCTTTTTATTTGGGTGATATCAACGAAGAAGAATCCAAATCTGTCTCTCTGTGCCACTGAAGTCAGGGGTTTATATGGTCGGGCAGGAATGTAGAAAACAGGAATTGGGGAGAAGTAAGTAAGGAAGAGGAGTTAGTAAACAGGAATTAAGGAGGGGTCTGGGATCTCACTGTCTGGATCACTGGGGTGGTATGATGAGTTTCAGTTCCTTGATACTACAGACCTGAGGGTCAATTTCCTGAGAAAGGAACTCAGATAAAACAAATGTCAGTTTCAAGCTTATTGATCAGGAAGGTCAATTTCTATGCTTATTAAAAAAAAACAAACCCGAAAAACTAGCCATTAGTTCTGTGGGGAAAGTGAGTCAGTTTTAGAATCACGAGACTGGTGCGTGAGTATAGGGAACGGGTAGGTGGGAGGTTTTAAATGCCGTGAGGAACTGCAAACTTTTGCCCATGGGATTCTCAGATCTGTTAGGGCTGCTTTTGTTTGCAGGGGGCCTAAGTGGTATGAGAGAAAAGGTAAATGAGTAGACGGGAGGCTGTGTGGATTCTGAGCAGGGGCGGGTGGACTGGAAGGGGGTCCTTGGTTTGACTCCCAGGAAGAACCAGCAAAGATGACAGTGGCAGGTGGGAACCATCTCGTAAATGCTCCAAGTCAGGGGGTGTGGGAATGATTGCCGAGGGGGCATTTTGGGGTACCACATTTCTCTGTTCAACGAGACACAAGTACCTCTTCTAACCCAGAGCAAGGTGGTGTGGAGCCTCTGTATACGAACACTTGAGAGGACAGAGGAGGAGAGAGGACGTTTACACTTGAGAAAAGCAGTGTGAAAGTCAAGAAATCCTTCCATCTCCCTCTCCCCAAATGAGCTCACCTGGCAGATTTCCCTCCCAATTGACATACCCCAAGCCCGGCCTGCTTCTCTTCAGGGTTCCCTGGCCCCTCACCCTCCTTCCAGGCATCAGCATCCTCTGTGTTCTCTTTGATGTGGGAGACATCCTGTCCTCCTCTGTCCTCTCCCCTCCCCTCCCCCCAGCCAGCTGCTCATCAGTTCTTGTCACTTCTCCAGTCATTGCATGTCTCAATCCTTCCTTTCCACCCACAGCCCTTGCTCCTGTACAGGTCCTGAGCTGTGGAGCTTCCTGTCTCTTGGCCTCTAGGCTCTTTCTGCTCTGCCCCAGGGCCTTTCAGACACGACCTTCAGGGGCACTTTTCTCAAGCACTCTTTGGTCCAGCTCAAACAAACCTCCAAGGGTTCCCCACTGCCAACAGATTAAAAATCCAAACTCTTTAATTTAGCTTAGTTTTGAGGCTCTCTGAAGCCTACTCCTAGCTCCTCCTGCCTCTCCTTCCACTGGTTTCCTGCGTAGCCCTTTACTTTTCTGCCCAGCTGGTTTCCTCAACTGTTCCAGAACATGCCATGTCCCCAATCCCTACCCTCCTGGGAAGACCTCTCCAGTTCAAGGCAAGGTCTAGTTCAGTTTTCAAGTCAGGTTCCATTTTTAAGTGGTGATATCGCTTGTCGGGTGCCAGGCTGTTTTGGATTTAAGATCTAGGGAACTCAGATGCAATTCCACTTTGCAAGCTTTCTTTGGAGGCCAGAGAACTTGTGACTGTGTGACCATCTTGGCCTCCTGGTTTCTGTTCATCCGCTCTCTCTGTTTATCCCATCATCCTGGGTGTGAGATGCAGACAAACTTGGCTCTTTGTGATAATTGCTGGAGTGGGGGTGGGGAGGGGTTGAGTTTATGGAGGAACAGGGGATGTTCTGGGGAGGACTAGCCTTGTGTAGAGCAAACACACACACACACACACACACACACACACACACACACACACATTCTCTCTCTCTCTCTCAAGGGTGCCTTACACATTCCTGATTTAAATGCTCCTCTTGTCACTGGAATGTTCCCTTAGCCCCAGATCTGTGTCTGGCCTCATTCTCATGTTGCCTCAGTTCTTTTTGTTCACCTTCTTGTGCGTGGCTTAGTTATATTTCCTGTCCCTTCCACCAACCCCCCTCACCCCAAGAGAAAAAGCCAAATTCTTCTGCTTGTCTTCTGCAGTTAGTTCCCCTTCTTCTCTGAGCCTTGGAATGGTCCACAACAGGTTTGTGGGACCTCATCTTTGACCATAAGCACCGATCAAACTCTCCCACCCCCACCCCAAGCAAAAGCATTGTTTTTAAGAAGGTGCCAGACATTCCCTCAAGCACTTGTTTTCATCTCTGGAACATCACTCCAGGGTGGTCCAGTTTCGGTGGGGGCCCAGACTGTCATATCTCTTTGTGCCAAGCCTTTGTCCTGCACTGGGGCGGTGGAGGAGTGCCCACTCTTTTTTTTCCTTTTTCCTTTTTTTAATTATAAAGATGTGGAATACAATTCAGGGTTAGGTATACAAACGTTGATTATGCAGGTACCCTTGGTGATGAGGTGTGCCCCTCCCTCCCCTGGCAGTTTTCCTCAACTGTCAATCCCACCCCCCTCCCCTGACAGTTTACCATCACTGCCCATCCCTTTCTTATAGTATTATAATTGTTCAAGGTCCGCTTATGAGTGAGAACATATGCTACTCTATTCTTTGTTTCTGTGATAGATCACTGAGTATGATTGACTCTAAATCTAACCAAGTTGCTGCGAAGTCTGTATATTTGACTTTCTTTATGGCTGCATAGTATTCCATTGTGTATATGTACCATATTTTTTTAATCCAGTCCAGCTTCGATGGGCAACATGGTTGGTTCCATGTTTTTGCTATTGTGAATAGAGCTGCAACAAACATGCGTGTGCAGGTATCTTTTTTGTAGAATGATTTGAGTTCCTCCAGGTATATTCCCAGTAGAGGAATTGCTGGGTTGTATGGAAGGTCAATTTCTAGTTCTTTCAGAAATCATCACACTTCTTCCAGAGAGGTTGCACTAGTTTGCATTCCCACCAGCAGTGTAGAAGTGTTCCTTTTTCTCTGCATCCTCGCCAGCATCTGTTGTTGTTTATTTTATTAATGATAGCCATTCTTACTGGGGTTAGGTGGCATCTCAATATGGTTTTGATTTGCATTTCTCTGATGATGAGTGTGGCTAAGCACTTTTTCATGTGTCTATTGGCTGCCTGTATATCTTCTTTTGAGAAGTGTCTATTCTTATCTTTTACCCACTTTTTAATCGGGCTATTTGTTATTTTCCTTTTGGCGTGTTTGAGCTCCTTGTAGATCCTGGATGTTTGTCAGAGATACAGTTGGCAAATATCTTTTCCCCGTTCTGTGGGCTGTCTCCCTGCTCTCTTGATGGTTTCTTTTGCTTTGCAGAAGCTCGTTAGTTTGATGAGGTCCCATGTGTCTATCTTATTTCTTAAGGTATTGGCCTTTAGCGTTCTGAATAAGAATTGGTGGCCAGTTCCAACTTCCAGAAGGGTGTCTCCTGTGTTTTCTAAGATTCTTATAGTTTGAGGTTTTATGTTTAGGTCTTTGATCCACTTAGAGTTAATTTTTGTGTATGGTGATAGGTAGAGGTCCCGTTTCAATCTTCTGCATGAGATCAGCCAGTTTTCCTAGTACCATTTACTGAATAGGTTCTCCTCTCCCCAGTGGTTGTTGGAGGCTTTGTCAAAGATGAGTTGGTTGAGAAATTGAGGCTTTGCTTCCTGAATCTCTATCCTGATTCATTGGTCTATGTGCCTGTTCTTGTACGAATACCAGGGTGTTTTGATTACTGAAGCCTTATAGTAAAATCTGGATGTGTGATACCCCCTGCTTTGTTTCTTTTGCTAAGGATTGTTTTTGCTATTCATGGTCGTTTATGTTTCCATATGAATTTCTGTATTGTCGTTCCAGGTCTGAGAAGAATGATGTTGATAACTTAATATGTATTGCGTTGAATCTGTAGATTGCCTTTGGTAGGATGGACATTTTAACAATGTTGATTCTTCCTATTCATGAGCATGGGATATTTTTTCGTTTGTTGTGTCTTCTTGGATTTCTTTGAGCAGTGTTTTGTAGTTCTCATTGTAAAGGTCTTTCACTTCTTTGGTTAGGAAAATGCCCAGGTATTTCATTTTTTGTGTGACTATTGTGAATGGGATTGTGCTTGTAATTTTGGTCTCTGCTTGCTTTTTGTTGGGGTATAGGAATGTAACTTTCTTTTGCATGTTTATTTTGTACACTGAGATTTGCCAAAGTCCTTTATCAGTGCAAGCAGGTTTTTGACAGATTCTCTTAAATTTTCAAGGTATAAGATCATATCTTCAGCAAAGAGGGATAACTTGACTTCCTCTTTTTCTATTTGGATACTCCTGATTTCTTTCTCTTGTCTAATTGCCCGAGCAAGGACTTCCAACATGATGTTGAACAAGAGGGGTATGAGTGGGCAGCCATGTCTTGTTCTAGTTTTCAGGGGAAATGTTTCCAGTTTCTGTCCATTTAACAATATGTTAGCTGTGGGTTTATCATAGATGGCACTTACTATTTTGAGGTATATTCCTTCAATACTTAGGTGTTTGAGGGTTTTTATCAAGAAGGGCTGCTGGATTTTATCAAAAGCTCTTTCTGCATCTAGTGAGATAATCATGTGGTTCTTGTTTTTACATCTGTTGATGTATTTAATGACATTTATGGTCTTGAGAATGTTGAACCAGCCCTGCATCCTGGGGATGAAGCCTACTTGGTCATGGTGGATGATTTTTTAGCTGCGTTTTTG
>CAUYQG010162934.1:0-21248 GCA_963574415.1 Tarsius wallacei
TTTGTTTATTTTTATTTTTTTTATTTTTTTTTCCCCAAAATTTTTTTTAATAAATTTTTTTTGTTTTTTTGTAAAAAAAAAAAAAATTTACAAAAAAAAAAAAAAAAAAAAAAAAAAAAAGAAGAGTCTGAATTAGTTTTATATTAAGGAAACTCATAAAACGGGTTCATCACTGCATACATGATCTGAGATGTATTTGAACAATTCAATTAATTTTAATACAAGAAGTGTGCAATTGATCCAGATTTTTCAGGCCAGCCTGGGCTTCAAAAGTGTCAGCTCAATGGGGTCCGCCAGCCAAGCCCCAGAGAGGGTCGCAGAGGGACTGGTAAGCCTAGCCCCGCAAGTGTCAGCTCTAATGACTGGCAAGCCCTGATTGTTGTGATTGGGGGGGGGGTTGACAAACCTAGCCCCCAGGGTGTTGACTCTAATGGACTGGCAAGCCAAGTCCTGAGAGTGTGGCTGTTTCAGTGGGCTGGCAAGCCTAGCCCCCTGGGTGCCTCAGCTTCAGAGTCTCGCCTTCCTCGAGCAGCTCTCCTGGTTCAGCCAGCTCTGTTGGCTGGCAAGCCAGCCTCTGGGGTGCATGACTTTTGGACTCTGCCTATCTCCTGCAACTCTTCAGGATCGAGGTTCTTGTCTCATGTCCAGGAAGAATGAAGGACATGGACAACCAGAAAGTGAGAAAGCAGGAATTATTGAGGACACAAAAGCTCCTGCAGGGGAAGGGGGCCAACGGGGTTGCCCATCTGGGGTGGAAAACCTGGTGCTTATATAGCCCTAAGTCCAAGCTGATTGGCTAGCACTAGCTGGGAGCTATAGCTGTTCTGATTGGTCTGTATTAAGGTGAGTCTAATGGTGAGCTGATTGGTTGCTTTTGGATCCCAGCAGTGAGGACTTTAGCTCTAGCTTCACAGACTCGCAGGGAATTTGTTTACTGAGACTGAGCCTGAGAGGCCTGCCAGAAGTTCACTACATTGTTGCCAGAAGACTCACCTGTCTGTCTGCCTAGCCTTTCTCTAGCTATTTCCTGTATCCCAATCATCTTCTCAAAGCACAGTGCTATAAAGTGTTGGATGGAAAGAGACGACTAAGGCTTACTTCCTGCCTTTCCCAAGCGCACTTTCTTTGTGCACATTCTGTTTTCAGTGTTTTCATTTACTAAACACCATATTCATGGTAAAAACAAATCATCAGTATCCTAATAGCTACAAACATGCAAATATCTGCGACGTAACAGATGCCAACCAGCAACTACCATATGGAACTTGCAAACTAAGTGATTTTTAAAAATTATTTTAAAGAGAAATTTGAAGTTGTGAACCCAGATTTATCAATAATGACCCTTATTCCATTTTTAGAGGAAATGTGTGAAACAATAGCTGAACTGATAAAGGTTGTAACAATCCATGTGGTATTCAGATATTTTGGGGATTTACCCATAGTCAGACACTGGGAAGATGAAACAGACATTGTCCAGCATGAGGGAATTTTTTTTTAACTTAAGAAAATTAGCTTTCAATGAAATGTGGCAGGTACAACTACAGAAAATTCCCTCATGACTTTGTCCCATGTTCCCTGACGTTATCAAAGTTAGCTAACCACAGTTCAATTATCACAGCCAGGAATTAACATAGGAATGTCTTCTTTCCCTCATGTTGAATTCATTTTTTGAAGGGGTTCCCAATTTTTCTGCCCATAGGGCATTGTCTCTGGTGATTCACTATTCAGGCGGAAAATAACTTAAAAAAGGAAAAAGTAACAAATTTCTGATTACAGTCAACACCTAGAACTTCCTATAGCACATAGACAGTCACCTTCATTTTTGTGAGACAATTAATCCTGCCCTATGTAGTGGGCCCCTGCCCCTTCCAACATAATTCCATTTTACAAAGTGAGGAATCTGTTTTCCTGTAGTTACCCTCAATCTATTGACACACTTGCTCAAGGCTAGCCACAGAGAACATAGGTTCAGAATTGCTGATTCAAACCACTTAAAAAAGGAAGCCTACCATCTAAAATTCAGTATTTTCATATTTCTATTTTTAAATGTACCCTCAATGTGTTTGAGGTTTTTACACATCTTAAATATACAAATTGCTTAATTTGGACAAATGCATAGATATCAGTGACCCATAATCTTCTCAAGATGTAGGATATTTTCTTCAACTTGGGAGTTTTTCTCTATCAACTGGAAGTTGTTTCACAGCTTATTGATGTACAGTTATTTTCTTTTTTTTTAACTTTTTTTCTGTGTCTAATTTGGCTAGTGTTCATTTCTATATTTTCAAGCTTACCAGTCTTTGTCCATGTCTAATAGGCTATAAATCCCAATCAAATTCAGTGCTTTTTAAAATTTTAGACATTATAATTTCCATCTTATAAAGTTTAATTTGGGGATTATATATAGTCTCCAAATATATGTATATATGTAAGTATGTATACACACACACACACACACACACACACACACACACACACACACACACATACATATCCTGTCTCTACTTATCTTTTTGAACATAAGAAATACAGTTATAATAACTTTTAGTGTTCTCTTTTTAAATCATACCATCAACGTATTCTGAGCTAATCTTGTAAAATGTGGGATCTTTTTTTACAAAGCGTGGGGATTCTTTAGACTGTCCAAGAGAATTTGTATCCAATCCCCAGCAATGTTACTTTGCATATTGGATAAATGTAACCAAAATGTTGCTTTTTTTGTATAACAACTTTTTCTTTAGAAAAATTCTTTTTTAAAATTTTAAAGATGTGGGGTACAATTCAGGGTTAGGTATACAAATGTTGATTATGCAGTTATCCTTGTTGGTGAGGTGTGTCCCTCCCCACCCTAGCAGTTTCCCTCAACTGCCAATTCCACCCCATGGTTCAAACCTGTAATCCCAGCACTTTGGGAGGCTGAGGTGAGGGGATTACCTAAGCCCAGGGTTCAAACACAGCCTGGGCAACTTGGCAAGACCTCATCTCTACAATAGATCAAAAAATTAGCCTGGTGTGGCAGTGCATGCCTATAGTTCCAGCTCCTTGGAAGGCTGAGGCAGAAGGATCGCCGGAGCCTGGCAGGCCGATGCTGGGATGGCCATGAGCGTGCCCCTGCACTCCAGCCTGGGCGATGGTGTGAGACTCCAACTCAAAAATAAATAAATAAATAAATAAAAATATTCTTATTCAAAAATCCTCTATGCCTAACTTCTAAGCTGTTGTGTTGGTAGTCTCATCATGAGTTAGCCAGCCCTCTCTAAAGGTGAAGAAATTGAGCCCTAAAAAGGAGGACCTGACTAGTTCACTATGCGCAGTCATAGAAAATAAGATCAGGACACACCAGTGCTGGGCAATGATTCTAGGAAAGTGTGTTTTCTTGCACTTTTTAGTACATTCATTTATGGTCCTAATTCTTCAAAATATAACCCACTGGCTGGAACATACTTCTCACAATGTCTATTTTTTTGTAAGTTCCCCAAAGCCATGTATTTATAATTCAAGAACTAGGAGACATAAATGTTTTCTTAGACAATAATAGTTTTATTTGTTCAGCTGCCTCAAAGCCCTGCTGAGAATACATCCCCTCTGTAAGATAAGAGAAATATTCTTGCTCATTTCACTAAAAAATGGAACATGAAAGGCAGAGAAGCATGTTACTTAGCCAAACCCTCCACTCGCTTAATCCACTATAATTGTGGATAATCATTTCCTAAAGTAGCAGCAATGCTAAAACAAATCAATTAGTCTAGCATCTAAGCCCACAAGATTAAGATACACACAGTTACAAAAGGATAAATAGGCATATTGTGTTAAATGAATTATGTGTGTGAATAAACAACACATTCAAGCAGGGGAGGGTATTCAGAAAATTAAGATTTGAATTTAATTACAAAAGAATTGCATATATTACCTTAAACAAAAAGTTCAGCCAAAATAATAAATATAAGAAAGCATTCACAGCAAAAAGGCGTTCACGCACACACTTTACTATGAGGAATAAAAGCATTACAATAATTGACAAACATTTCATGCCCTGGCCTGCCTTCCACATGTATGCTTATGGAGCCTAAGAAAATAAACAAATGAATGAATCACAAAGTGATAGCAGGCTTTTAAACGCACGTTTACAGCTTCAGGTCTGTACCCAGCATTGTCTGGCAAGTTTGCGAAGTGTTCCTGGTAACGGAGTTCAATGACAACAGTTGCTATCCTCAATGACTATGTTACAGAACACTATTGTCCTCCAAATCTTTTTAGGAAGATAGTTCTGTCTATATCTTACAGGTCCGTGGCTTGTTAGAACTGCACCAAACAGCAAGAGGGGAGTGGTGGGTAAGCGAGTGAAGCTTCATCTGTATTTACAGTCTCTCCCCTTCACTCACATTATGAGCTGAGCTCCGCCTCTTGTCAGATCAGCTGCATCAGCTTCTCATAAGAGCATGAACACTATCGCGAACTGAGCATGTGAGGGATCTAGGTTGTATGCTCCTTCTGAGTCTCTAATGCCTGATGATAAAAGGTGGAGCCAAGGAGGGAATGGGAGCTGATGCAAATACAGATTAACATGAGCAGTGAGAGTTGACTGCACAGAGACCATAATAAATCAGTTGCCTGCAGACTCATATGAAAACCCTAAACGTGAGTGGCAAGTGAGTTGATGTACTTCAACTGTATAGCTGCATCTGGTGACAGGGCTTTAAGTCAGAATCCAACACTTATTTTAGTCTGCATGTGGCCTGCCCATCATTTTATTTACCACTTCCATCCATGCCTCTTTCCTGTACTGCACACTTGTCTCAGTCATAGTTCTTGGTAAGCCCACAAGCTAACCCCAGCCAAAATAAATAAAAAAAAACAAGCAACACTGGAGAGTCTTTGAAAAGGGGGAAAGCCCAATGATGAGACAGAAGAAGACTCTAAAACTGCCAGACTTTAAACTGCCAGCAGTTTAGTTAAAAGAAGATACCAAGAGTCCTTCTTAAATTATGGGTTCATTGCAACAGGTGATTCACATTCTCCAAGTCCACTTTGTATAATACATGGCAACCGGCTATCCAATGAAGCCATGAAACATTCAAAATTGCTTTGCCACATGGAGACCAAGCACCCTGCGTTAAAAGACAAGCCTTTGGAAGTTTTTTTTTCTTTCTTTCATTGTTTTAAGTGAACACAAAACCCAGAAGCAATCATTAAAGGCCATCCCTTCATCACATGTGTCTGCACTGAGAGGACCATTCTTAGTGGCTAAGCTTTTGGGACATATCCCCACCAATCTATATAGAGTTATCATCAATCTATGTAGAGGTATAACATTCATTTAAGATGCTCTAAACCAAGTATACCCAACCCATGGCCCATGGGCTGCGTGCAGCCAAGGACAGCCAATAATGCAGCCCCACAAATCATTTTAACGTCTTGTGTTTTTAAAAAAATGTTATTTGCTTCATGACCCCATGTGTAGCTCCATTTTTGAAGTTCACAATCATGCCTTATTCATGACATCACTTTTTGGCAGCACATACATTTGTGAACAGATGTTTTCAATTATGAAACACACAAAGAGCAAAATTTGAACAAACATTTCTAGCAAACACCCTGAAACTCACTAAGAATTGCGACCACTTCCATTGAACCAGACATTAATATATTGGCTTTACAAAAGCAAGATAAAATGTTTCACCAGTTTTCTGTTGTTCTCATTCATCTAAACTTTATAATAAAAAGTATAGAAAAAGAAGTCATGTCCATACACTAAATATTTTACATAGTTTATGTGTGGCCCAAGATAATTCCTCTTTACTCATTGTGACCCAGGGAAGCCAAATGGTTATTCTATGCGGTCCAGGAAAGCCAAAAGATTGAACACTTCTGACCTAGAGTACTCTATTGAAGGACGCAGTCATGTTTTGCTTATGTTTTCTGAAGGAAAGTAAGGTTGTTTCTATTTTTCCTTATACCAAACCATGCTGTAGTAAAACTCTCCATGCCTTTCTTGAAGTACATGTGTGACCAGCTTCCCTTAAATACTCAGGATATGAATTACTTGCTTGTTCAATATGCTTATTCTCAACTTAAGAGGTTGCTGTCAAATCTTTCTCCAAATCGGTTGTATCAATGTACATTACTACTTGCTCTGTGAGAGTTCAATTTCCTACATCAGAGCAACAACTTATGTGACTTTCAGACTTTTGAAATGCTTGCCAGCCCAATGTGTGTAAAATGCATTTTCATTTAACTTGATTATTGTGATTGACATGTTTTCATACATTGGCAATTTTGGTTCCCTTCCCTGTGAGCTACTTTTTCTTCTACTTTGCCACTGGTTAGATTGTGTGCCTTTGTCTAAACCTAGTATTGATTTATATATTCTGGGAACTAGTTCTTTGATCACTCTATGCCTTGAAATATTTTCTTGCGGTCTTCATTCTTGCTTTTAAAATTAAACCATGTCTTTTTCATATAAACGCTTTATATTTTTATATAATCACATTTAGTAATTTTAACAATATTCTATAATCGTTTTTGTTAGTTTTGTTTTGCAGATTTAAAGTTTTAATTTATAATTTAAAAGACAAAAGTTAAAGATAGAAATTGTTTTTTTTGGTCATATGGATACTCAATTGACAGCTATTTTTAAATTGCCTGCAATTTACCAATGATTTGTAATGCTGTCTCACTCACATTCCAGGTGTCCTCTAGGTATGGATGTTTGTCCAGACTCTTCAGTAAGTTCTTCCAATTTATCAGTCCACCCTGGCCCAATACACACTGACATAATTATAATACCATTGTTTTTAAAAATTCATATTATCTATTCTTTTCTATCTCCTATTATTTTTTCATATTAGTTATTGCCAGTTCATGTTCATTTTGAATTCAACAAGTTTCCAGCCAACAAATTTTCTGCCTTCTAGTTTTATGGCTATTACTTTCTTTGTAACTTTCTGCATAAAGAATTATATCATGTGCAAAGAGATAAAAATATTTCCAATTAGTATTTTAATATCAGCCCACACGCCTTAACATGTATGACTTTATTTATTGTGAAATTATAAATATCTTAGAATTGCATATTTCTCCTTTTACTCAATATATTACTTAAGGTCTCCCTTTTAAGTATATGAACACAAGAGTTTCTTCAGTCAGTTTTATTGGGTGGAATTTACGTAGAATAAAATTCAGCCTTTTTAGGCTACAGTTCAGTGAGTTCTTCCAAATGTTTATTCATGAATCCATCACCACCTTTTTGTAATCAGTCTCTTATAACTGACTCCCACTTGTGGGTTACTTTTAGTTTATATTCTTTTAGCATACTGTTTGTAACTAATTTAAATATCATTCTGCTAAGATTGCAGTGGGAGCATGAATGTCTGTTTGCAAGGGCGAGCACCCATAAAGACAGTCTCTGTGAGTGGGTGAGTGCAGCTGGGTGAGTGAAAGTCCCTCTGAGGGGAGACTCAGGAATAAGTACCTGGGGCTCCCCTCCAGAGGCAACTACAACCCACCAGGCCCTGAAACCCTACAACCCACCACGACCCCCAGCACACAGGATCATCAACACTTCTCTGAGATCTCTTGGGAGGAGGCGGCAAAGATCAGCCGTTCCTCAGCATCTGGCCCAGGTACTGGCAGAGGGAACCACAGAGAGGGCAAGGTGAGCAAATCTATAACGGAGTCCTACCACCAGAAAGGAGATACCAACCATCACCCTTTTCACCATCCTGGGAAAGGCAGGGACATGCATTAGCCCACCCAGCTCTGCTCACCTTCCAACCTGGAATCCAGACACGAACTCTGCACCTCTCTGGGATTGACCACTGCTGATCCAGAGAAGAAACTTCAGGAGCAGACACAGGGAGATGGGCACCCCATCCCCACACTGGACCAGACAGGAACACATCTGACCTGAGGGGGTACATGGTGGTGACAGCAGCAACGCATGAATTGGGGGAATCTGGTTTTGATTCACTCTCCTCCTGCAGCAGTCTGCGGGGCATCGGACCCATGCTAAGAGCCACCCCCTCAGCCTGCTCCGGGAGTGCAAGGGAGGGGCTGGAAGAAGAAAGAATCTCAGAGCTGAGGACCAAAACTGTTAAAAACATAGAAAAGAAGCTTAAAAAAACAGAACAAAACCTCCAAGAGATGTGCCATTATATCATGAGTCTGAAACTGTGATGAATTGGCATTCCTGTGGAACATAAACAAAGACAACTTTGGAAAAACATTCCATGAAATTATCAAAGAAAACTTCCCTCATCTCATCAGAGACATGACCATTCAAACACTTCTACAGCTAGAAGAGACTGCAGTCCAATCTTCAAAGTTCTCAAAGATAATTCCAACCAGGAATTTCCTACCCAGCAAAGCTAAGCTTCATCGGTAACAGAGAATTCAAATCCTTCCCAGACATTCAATCCCTAAGAGATTACATTGCCTTCAGACCAGTTCTACAAGAAACACTTAAAGAAGTATTAAACACAAAAGAAAGGGGAAAAAAATGACCACATTCTTTCCAAGAATGCTGGAAAGAGGTTGAATACACACACATATATCAACACAGAAATCAAAAGAAAACCAACCAACCAACAAACAACAACAGTAAACCCTATAAGAACCTCATGACAGGGATAAACTATCACATCTCAATAATTAGCCTGAACATGAATGGACTAAATGCACCATTCTGCACAGAGAATGACAAGCTGAATTAAAAAAAAAAAAAAACACGACACAGCAATATGCAGTCTTCAGGAGACTCATCTCACCTGACTCAAAGTAAAAGGATGGAAAACAAATTTTCAGGTGAACAGAACACAAAAGAAAGCAAGAGTTTCGATCTTGAAATCAGGCAAAAAATTATTTAAGCTATGGAACATTTAAAAAGACATGGAGGGTCACTACATAATGATAAAAGGTTCAATCCATCAACAAGAAATATCCATGCTAAACATATATGCACCCAACATAGGAGCACCAACCTTTCTAAAGCAACTCTAGGTAAACTAAAGAAAGATATTGACTCTAACACTATCATAGTTGAGGACTTAAATACCCCACTAACAACCCTAGATGGGTCATCAAGGCAAAAATCAACAAGGAGATTCAGCACCTCAACTTGATGTTTGACCAAATGGACTTAATAGATGCCTACAGAGCATTCCACCCAACAACCACAGAATAAACATTCTACTCATAACCACATGGAACATACTCCAAGATTGACCACATCTTTGGCTGTAAATCAAGCATAAACAAATTGCATAAGATTGAAATACTGCCATGCACATTCTCAGACCACAGTGAAATAAAAAATATCAACATCAACAAAGCTACCCCCAAACCCACAAAGACATGGACATTAAATGGCATGATGCTGAACAATTCCTGAGTCAACATGGAAATCAAAGCAGAGATTAAAATATTTATGGAAACAAATGAAAATAAAGACACATCTTATCAAAACCTCTGGGATGCTCCAAAAGTATTACTGAGAGGGAATTTATTTATTTACAAACACACATCAAGAAAATGGAAAGTTCAGAAGTTAACAGTCTAACAAATCACCTAAGGAGCTGGAATGACAAGACCACCAAAGGTCTAACTTCAGCAGAAGACTCCAGATCACCTAAGTAAAAGCCAAAATACAAGACAAAAAAGACAAAAAAAATCATAGAAAAAAAGAATCAATGAAAAAAAAACTTTCTTTGAAAGGATAAACAAGATTGACAATGGACCCCTTGCAAGATTGACCAAGAGAAAGAGAAAAAAAGCCCAAATAAACATAATCAGAAATGCAAAAAATCAACTCACAATGGACCCTGAAGAAATACAAAAATGTTTCAGTGATTAGTATGTACACCTGTACGGAAACAAACTCAAAAACCTTAATGAAATGGAGGGCTTTCTGATACCAAACAACCTTCCAAGTTTGAAACAAGAAGTTGAGACACTAAATAGACCAAAAACAACCCAGGAAATTGAATTTGACATCAGAAAACTACCCACAAAAAAGTCTTGGGCCAGACAGCTTTCTAGTGGAGTTCTACAAAACATACAAGGAATAACTGACCGGGCTTGGTGGCTCAGTTTGTAATCCCAGTGCTTTGGGAGGCTGAGGTAAGTGGATTGCCTGAGCCTGTGGGTTCGAGACCCTCTGGGCAACTTGACGAGACCTCATCTCTACAATAAATCAAAACTTAGCCTGGCATGGTAGCATGCACCTGTAGGTCCAGCTACTTGGAATAACTGATACCTATCCTATTGAAACTATTCCAAGAAATCAAGAAAGATGGAACTCTCCCCAAATCATTTTATGAAGATAACATCACACTGATACCCAAACAGGATAAAGATCCAACAAAGAAAGAGAGTCACAGTCCAACATCCCTAATGAACATAGATGCAAAAATACTCAACAAGATTCTAACAAATCAGATCTATCAACATATCTCAAAAATCATCCACCACGACCAAGTAGGCTTCATTCCTGAGATGCAGCGTTAGTTCAGCATAAACCATAAATGTAATTAAATACGTCAACAAATGCAAAAATAGCAATCACATTATGTCATTAGACGATGAAAAAGTTTTCGATAAAATTCAGCATCCCTTCTTGATAAGAACCCTGGAATACCTGGGTATAGAGGGAACATACCTCAAAATAGTAAGAGTCAATTGGGATGAACCCACAGCAACATATTGTTAAATGGACAAAAATTGAAAGCATTTCCCCTGAAAAACAGAATATGACAATGTTGCCCACTTTCACGTCCCCTAATCATCATAGTGCCATCAGTCCTAGTTAGAGCAATCAGGCAAGAGAAGGAAAGAAGGGGCATCCAAATAGGAAAAGAGGAAGTCAAGTTATCCCTCTTTGCTGATGATATGATCCTATACCTCGAAAATCCAAGAGAGTCTGTCAAAAATCTTCTTGTACTGACAAAACAATTTGGCAAGGTCTCGGGGTACAAAATCAATATGCAAAGGATAGTCACATTCTTATACACCAACAACAAACAGGCAGAGAACTAAATACAAACAACCATCCCATTCACAATAGCAACCAAAGAAATGAAATACCTTGGCATCTTCCTAACCTGAGAAGTGAAAGACGTTTATAATAAAAACTACAAAATGCTGTTCAAAGAAATCCAAGAAGACATGAACTAATGGAAAAATATTCCATGCTCATAGAATGGAAGAAACAACATTGTTAAGATGTCAATCTTACCCAAGGCAATCTACAGATTTAATGAAATACCCATTAAATTACTATCATCATTCTTCTCAGGAAATGACAAAAGATAAATTCTCATGGAAACATAAACAACCATGACTAGCCAAAACAATCTTCAGCAAAAGAAACAAAGTGAGAGGTATCATACTTCCAGACTTCAAACTTTACTATAAGGCTACAGTAATCAAAACAGCCTAGTGTTGGTACAAGGACAGGCATATCGACCAGTGGAAGAGGATAGAGATTACAGAGGCAAACCCTTAATTTCTCAACCAACTCATGTTTGATAAAACCTCCAACAAAAACCACTGAGGAGAGGAGAACCTATTCAGTAAATGGTGCTGGGATAACTAGCTGACCATATGAAGAAGGTTAAAACAAGACCATTACTTATCACCATACATAAAAACAATACTAAATGGATCAAAGATCTAAATGTAACAGCTCAAAATATAAGGACCTTAGAAAATGCAGGAGAAACCCTTATGGAAATTGGAACTGGAAATCAATTCCTAAACAAATCCCCAAATGCCATGCCATAAAATATAAGATAGACAAGCGGAATCTCATCAAACAGAAAAACTTCTGCACAGCAAAAAGAACCATCAAGAAAGTAGGGAGACAGCCCATAGAATGAGAAAAAAAAAATTTGCCAACTGTGTATCTGACAAAGACCTAACATCTATTATCACCAAGGAATTCAAATGTACCAAAAGAAAAAAAAAAAGACAGCCCTGTTAAAAAGTGGGCAAATATTATGAATACATACTTTTCAAAAGTAGACATGGGAACAACCAACAGATACATGAAAAAATGGTCTGCCTCACTAATCATCAAAGAAATACAAATTAAAACCAAACTAAGGTACCACCTAACTCCAATCAGGATGGTCATCACCAATAACTCAAAAAACAACAGATGCTGGAAAGAATATGGAGAAAAGGGAACACTTCTACACTATTGGTGGTATTGCAAACTAGCACAACCTCTGTGGAAAACAGTGCAGCGATTCCTAAATGACCTAAAAGTCGACTTTCCATATGACCCAGAAATCTCCATTCTGGGAATACACCGGAGGAACTCAAACCACTCTATGAAAAAGATACCTGCACATGCATGTTTATGGCAGCATCATTAACAATAGCAAAAACATGGAACTAACCATGCTGTCCATCGAAAATGCACAGGTTAAAAAAATGTGGTACATTTACATGGTGGAATATTTTGTACCATAAAGGACAAAATTATGTATTTTTCAGCAACTTGGATGGACTTAGAACCTATAATACTCAGAGATTTATCACAGAAACAAATAACTGACTACCACTTGTTGTCACTCGTAAGTGGACCCGAAACTATTATCATAATACTATAAGGAAGGGGTTGGCAGTAGCGGGAAACTCCCAGTATGGGGGCACACTTCATCATTGAGGGTACCTGATCTCCAACCAGGTGAAGTGGGGACCAAAGTGAGGCCCAATCTTTACCTGTACAATGACCATTTGTATAGATAACCTTGCATCATACCCCACATCTTTAAAATTAAAGAAAAAAACCCCTAAAAACAGAAATTTTAAATATTATTGCATCGTGACCTCGATGTATAATTCTGTATTTTAAATGGTTTCTGAAAGTGATAGGCAATTATTTTGTGATCTAATATTGATTAGTGTTCACGAATAGTCCAGTTACACTACAGTAAAATTATATTCTCTTTTTCTTGAGTGGTGAGTTATATTACACACAGACATATGCACATATGCATATACCTTTTCTGTCTTTAGATCAAGTGGTATTTTGATATATACAACTCTGCATCTTTGTATTATTTATCTAAAATGCATATGTGTATATACATATACGTGTGTGCATATCTATATGAACCAAATCTGCAGTATCGAATGGAATATTGGTTTATTATGATGATTTTCAGAAGTGCCTAGATAAAAGTCAAATAGTATATTGGAGAAACTGGTGTTTAGGAACAGCTTGGGCTGAGTTATGGTCGAATGTTGGCTAAAACTCAAAATTGACCTCAGATGTCTAGTTTTATAGTCTAGACTATGCTGCAGTCATTAGTTACACCTGCTCTTGGAGGGCTGCAAGACACGCTGAGTTCAAGCAACACATCAGTTGTTAAAGGTACTGTAACCCCACCTCTCTCTGGAAAACGTTCCATGGCTGCCTACTTTGTTTAGCTAGCTCAATACTGATAAGCATAGGTTGTTGGTTTTGCTTTGTTTTGCCTTTTTTCTTATTTCTTGACAGTAAGTATACACCTTTTATCTATTATTAAGGGCTTCTGCCATCTTTTTTGTCATTGTTGCTTTTCCTTTGATTGGGGGATTAATAAAAAGATCCAAGGCTAATATAATTAATATGATTTGAATGAGGAGGTAGGAAACCATAACTGCAGTATCAGGGGTGGCCATGTCATCTTCATTACAAATTCATGCATGCATTGTGACTGTCATTTTGGTAGAAATTGGGTCAATATCGTCTCTGACCCTTTGTTTCTAGGTGTTTGGATTTGAAAAAGTACAACTGTATTGGTTGGTTACTAATTAAATCAGGGCCAGTAACACTGTAGGGCCCTGCTGCAATCATGTCATGTTCCCTTCCCTGTCAAAGATAAACAAAATCACGCACTAGTGAACGTGGCAAAGACAGATTTTAATTGACAATCTACTAGTAAAATGGAAGGAAGTGTTGAACATGAACCAAACTCAACTTATATTTGTGCAGAGATGACTGAGCTTTTTAAGAGGACAGTGAGAGAATAGGGAGGAGGGTGAACAATGGTCAGCAGAGGCAGGTAAGAGAAAAATCACAAAACGGAGGAAAGAGCATTGGCCATGTGAAACTCACTTTTATTTGCTCTCCAAGTTAGCCTCCTGCCTTCCCACAGAGACTGGGGTAGGACACCGGGACCCATCTTCAAGGCGGGGCTGAAATAAACAGTGAATTGTGTTGGTAGCCTTGAATTTTCAGTCCTGAAGACACCTTCATCAGGACTGGTATCACCCTAGGGATTCCACCTTGAGCTGCTTAAGTCTGTATAGGCTGAGGTTGAGGCCTCCTGGAGAAGGGGGCTCAGAGGGGCCTGGGTGGAGTGTAGTTAGGACTGCATCTTTGTCACCTACCGGCAGTGCCCTGCTCTTTTCCTCTCTTCCAACAGCCAACTGCTTCTTCCCCATCCTCCCTCTGAGCTGAGGAACTTGCTTTGTAATTCAATGAGACAGGAGAACTAATGAGAAGAGAATGAATATGATTTTAGTCATCAGTATGTTCACAGTGCTGTGGTTAACACACTTGGAAATTTATTTTTCGAATAAAATAAAATGGCTAGCAGTAGATAAATTAGACCCAGTGTATCTTATCAAAGATGACGTTAAATGCTCATTGTAAGCCTGAGACTTTTGTCTTCAGACCTCAAAAATAATTGCTCAGCACCCTGGCTCACAAAGCATTCCAGGCAGGAGAATGAAGAATGGGCAAGTCCAAGAGGACAGAGAGGAAAGGCACGGAATCTTGGGAGCCTTTTCTCTTTGTCTGGAAAGAAAAAAATCATCTTTGCAAACACTTCAGAGATTCCTGCCTTGCATAAATATGACACTTGACCACCTGCAATCTGCAGATTCTGTCTCTCAGTGTCCCTAGCAGTGTAGCTCACTGACATTCTTGCTCATCTGTGGAATTTAAGCAGCAGCTGGGCCTACAATTGCTCTACCTGGGCCTGGGACTTCCTTCTGCTTCTTCATTCTGGTTGAGGTGTGTGTGTTTAGCTTCAGATATGTGAGCCCTGACATTTGCCCTTACTACCTACGTCAGAGACCACAGGAACTGGCATGGTTTCATGAGTCCATCGTCCTGAGGTTCCAGCTCTTGCTTGTAGGTTCCAGTCTGCTCTCTATCTCCCATACTTTATGTCCATCTTCCCATACAACTACCTGCCCTGTGGGGTTCAATCTCTAGCAGCAGATGTGAAGACGACAGCCTTGGACACACAGTTTAACCAGTTCCCCACAAATATACAAGGACACATCTCTGAAGTTGGTGTCTCTCTCTGTGTGAGTGTGTGTGTGTGTACGTGTGTGTGTGTGTGTGTGTGTGTGTGTGTGTATGTGATGTCAGTCTTTGTTCTATTAAAGCCTTCAACTGATTTAATGAGGGCTGCCCATATAATGGAGGTTAATTTGCTTTACTCAAAGTCCTTATTACAATGTTAATGTCATCCCAAAACTCCCTAATAGATACACCTGGAATTATCTGGGCATTGTGGCCCAGCCAGTTGACTAAAATTAACCATCACAGTATTTTTCTAACATCTTTTTAAATCTTTGATTTTCAAATGTTTAATATTGTTTATTAGTTATGTCTCTTGCAAACATTGGTTAGTTGGATTTTTGATTTTAAATGTTTTATGAAATTTGACTTTCAATTGATGAAATTGACATATTTATATGTACCCTTGTATTTGTAATTATTTCTTATGTAATAGTCTGTGCTTACTATTGGTTTTCATAGTAAGCACAGACTATTTTCTTAGCTTCTTTTCTACTTATCTTTTCTACTTATTTTCCTTAAGGTTAAATTAATAAAGTTTGCATATTTTATTTTTCTCTCCTTTTTAGAAGGATAATAAGTTTTCTTTTTTTTTTTTTGAGTTGGAGTCTCACTCCATCACCCAGGATGGAGTACAATGGCAAGCTCCTGGCCACCGCAGCCTTGACCTGCTGGGCTCTGGCGATCCTTCCGCCTCAGCCTTCCAAGTAGCTGGAACTACAGGTGCGCGCTACCACACCCAGCTAATTTTTTTGATTTATTGTAGAGATGAGGTCTCACCAAGTTGTCCAGGCGGGTCTCGAACCTGCGGGCTCAGGCAATTCACTCACCTCGGTTTCCCAAAGCGTAGGATTACAGGCTGAGCCACCGATCCCGGCCAAGTTTTCTTTTTTAATTTGTATTTTATTTTAAAGATATGTGGTACAATTCAGAATTACGTATACAATGGACATCGCACAAGTAAAGTTTGGGTCTCTTTTTGGTTCGCACTTTGCCTGGTTTAAGATGAGAAATTTCAATTATTTATCTGTTACCCTTAAAATTTTAGCACATTTAATTAATTTTCAATGTTTCTAACAAAGTCTGAAATTATCCAGCAATTTCTTCCTCCTCCTGAATAAAACAAGATACTTAGAAAAATTTAGTTTCTTCTAGACATCTTCTCAGCCATTATTATTTTAGTTATTGCTGCCAAGAGAGGTTTTGCCTTTTAAAAACAAAACATTAATCAAGTTTTTACAATGAATACTTAAATTCATTTACATATGAGTTGCATTTATTATTTGCTTCTACTGGTCTTCAATATTTCAAACCTCATGCTTGTCCATTGATTTTTACTGGAAAAGACCCTGCTAGCGTGTCTTTCAGCTTTCTTGACATCTACAACAATTATCATACTGTTCTATTATTGCATAATCTTGCAACTGATGAGCACACCCAATTGTTTTCAATCCTGCTTGTAGTTTACCGTGATAATTAACTTTTCTTGAAAACAATTCAGTCATTAGAGTTTACTCAAATAAACCACTTTTCTTTTTCTGCCTGTTACCCACTTTTACATTCCATTTTTAATAGGTGATTTTTTTTATCTCTTTGAAAATTCTGAATATGTTTATTTTAAAGTAATCTCAGCATTTTCTGTTGCTCTTATTTGATCTGAAGTAAACTTATTTTGCTATTATGAATACTATAGGCTTTGTTTCTTTTAAGGGTTAATATTCTCTAGATGTTTTAAAGTCTAGAAGATGTAACAAGTGAGCATTTCTATTTGTTTTATTTTGTTGTTTCATTCAGTTTTTAAACTTTTTTTTCTGTTTTCCTTCTATTTTGTTTGCTTTAAAGATGTCTCCACTTAATCCTGGGAACCAAATTTTTAATAAACGTCTTAAAATTTCTGCTAAATGATTGTATTGAGGATAGTACAGAGCTACTCTTCAGCCAGTGGCTTATATCTTTCTGTGAGAGAATACCTGTTTCATGTAGTTTCCTTAGATGACAGTTGAATAAAACCTAGAGCTCTCGTTCATCTTGGACCAGGGAAGGAACTGTATGCCAGCCTCCCACTCTGAAGAGAGAATGTGGTTCTTGATTTCTGCCTCACAAAAAGAGCTTCCTTCCTCTTTATACCTAAGTGAGAATCTCTCATCTGTCTTGTTCTCCTAAGGGTAAAGAGGGCACTTATTCTTGACACAGGCTTATATGGGACTTCTTGAGAGCGTCTGCCTTGATTCCTTCCTGAGTTTTGATGCACATTTTGAAATTTGTTTTGTATATGCTTTATCTTCAACTTATGACCTCCTGTTCTTTTTTAAAAAATAATTTAATTTTAGTTGGCAAATAATAATTGTATGTATACAAGAAACTCACTAAATTGTTTAAAGTGTCAAAATTTACCAGTAGCCCACATGAATAACAAGTCCTGTGCTATGCCCAGTGTTCCACATGTCACATGATCTGTGATGCACACGATTGCCCACCAAATGTGCTAAAAGACAACCCAGATGCCCCTTCCTTGCCCTTTGTTACAACTTAAATCCTGTAGCTGATTTTTTTAGGAAGCCCTGAATGATCCAGATGCACCACTTTGTTCCCTGAGTCTAGCCAATCTATTTTGTTCAACCATATTAAAGACACAAAATAATTTTGTTCTCAGAGGAAACGCATTTACTGGGGATAGAGAGGCATAGAGAGGACAGCATGCTCATCTCATTTCCCTACAGGCCTGGGTCTGAGGATAGGACATTTTTCACATCTCAACACCCCTGTAAAGACAGTGGTGGAAGACAGATGGGCTAGCAAGGAATGCTGATTCACCAGAGCTTGGCTGATCATCCAGGGTCAGAGTTGCATTTCTGAGGAGAGAGAGAGGAAGGGGAGTGCAGAGGAAGGAAGAGGAGAGGAGGGGGAATGGGAGGGAATAGGCGTTACCTAGAATATCAGGATTCGGGAGTCAGTTGCTCCAGTTCCTGCCTGAGGCTACTTTCAGCCTCTTTCTTCTAAGTCTTTCTCCACATAGACCCTTAACTACATACGAGAGAACTAAGAACTTAGTCACCCCAGGTTCTATCTACATGGGTTGCTCCTTCCGGAAGGGTGTTCCTCTTGAATGAATTATTATTTTTTTAATTTAAATTTTTTTAATTGTAAAGATGTGGGTTACAATTTAAGATTAGGTATACAAACGTTGATTATGCAGGTACCCTTGTTGATGAGGTGTGTCCCTCCCACCCCTAGCAGGTGTGTAAATTACCCATTTCTGACCTGGGAAGGTAGTGCTGAAAAATAACAACACAGGACTCTTCAAGGCCCTGTAATTGGAATGAATTATTTATAACTGAGCTTTCTAAATGAGAGAAGGGGGCCACCACTCTTTTTAGTTCAACTTTATCTTAAGTAACGAAGATTTGCTATTGATTTTTCATCTCTTATTCAACACAACTCATTTTAATTATGGGCATTTTCATCATTTTGCTGGGTGCCTACCACATCTTTTCTATGATCAATATGGAAAGCACAGTAAGGTCCTCTAATGAGGCCATTTCCTTCAACGTCATTTTGTTTCAAGGTTGACGAGAAAAAAAGACTGATTCCCAGTGGAAATCACTGACCCTGAGACTTTAGCCCACTCTTCCCAGCTCTGTGTGGGTTATCTCTGGGCACTCGGTTCCTTACAACATACCAAAGCTGTGTCGGTTAAGCTATGCCTGTCTGCAGGTCCCCAGGGTGAAGGTGGGTGCATGAGAGCACCCTGAAGCCAGAAGGGATGGGATGGTGGCCAGTCCAGTTCCACGCCAGAAGGGGACTGAGCTGCTGGGATAGGCTCTTTTCACCAGTGACTCCAAACAGGAATAAGTGGCTCAGAAATGAATGAATAAATGAATTACAAGTTGTATAATATAGAAATTTGAGAAGTATATGATGATCAGAGAAATGCAGAACAATAAATTGTGCGGTAAGAAAGTGCTCAGGGAGCTACCATATTTGGTTTTGTTCCTGTTTGAACTGCGTGGTGGAAGCACTATCCCTGCAATTTCACTTGGCAAACATTCTTCCTTGATTTAACTCACCCCAACGACTGCTGTCACTCACTGATTCACCAAATATTGGGAAACTATCTTACTTCTTCTTATTAATCTTTCTTAAATGTGTTTATAGCTCATATTTACTTTAATGTTTAAATATGAGAAGTGTTTGAGGGTGTTTATTTAGAGTTTTGGTAATTTTTAATATGAGAAGTATTTGGGGATGTGTATTTAGAAGTTTGGTAATTTTTTTTTTGTGACCAAAAATATGGCAGAGAAACTTAGCTTTGGGTTATATTAATTATCCTATGGTAAAATTGGTTTTGTTATATGTTGTTTTCCTTAAATTCCCAGCTTCCAAAAACCTATCAAAGATGTTAATTGAGGACTCACTGTATTGATCTGAGAGTATATGATATTTTACTTTCTGTATGCAATCTCTCTCCAACCTGAAATCCAGAAGCTTGAAAGTAGGATGACTATTTTCAAAAATTTAGATTGGATGTGTCAAAACATTTTTTAGCTCAACATATGAATAAGATACATTCTTGTCACTTCAGTGTTATATGTGATGTCTCCCACAAAATATTTTGTCCCTATTGTGTGTCTTAATTATTCTGCAGAGAATTAAGTACATAGGTTTGGTATGTATATGTATTTATATTTTGCTTATAATACACTGACTAAGAATATATATTCCCTTTTTTATTTTATTCATTTCTTCTTAATCTGTAAGTCATTATTGCTATATAAAAGTTGCACTATAACTGATATAACTATAGATAGATAGATTCATATTTTGCCACCACTTCTTAAACTTCCATTCAATGTGGAATTGATCCCCATCAAATGTACAAACACCACTCTTTTCAAGGACACTATCAGTTTCAGTGTTTTCAATTTCAATGACCATTGTCAGTTCTTATATTCTTTGATCTTGAAACATCTTTTGATAGAATTGATCACTCTTTTATCTTAAACTTCTTTCTTCACATGAGTCCCAGGACTCTTCCTTCCTATTCTTCACATAACTGACCAACCATATTCTGTCTGCACTGCTAAATCCTCTCCTTATTTCTTACCTTTAGGTTTTGGAGTGCTCTCTGGCTCGTTCCCTGCTCTCCATGCCTTTCTTAACGTTTATTCCCCAGGTGGGCTCAGGCCATCCTGTTGCTCTTTTTTTTTTTAAAGTAGGGTTTATTAAGGAGACAGAAAGCCTCCCACAATGGGAGAGGACCTGAAAGAGGTTGCCCCATCCTGTTGCCCTTAATCCCATGTATTTACTAAAGATTCTCAAATTTATACTTACCACATCAGTCTTGAGATTAACTCCAGACTTTAACATGTAGCTGCTCACTTCTCATCTCTACTTGAATGTTTAATAGATTTGCGAAAGTTGGCATTTCTAATGCAATATTGTTGAGTGTATTTACCTTTTGAGCACACAAACAAGCACAAGCTGCACCAACTTTTGTACTTCCAAAATGTGGAGCTCCATTTATTCAACTGCTCCAGAAAAAAATGCTAGATGACATTCTTGTTTTGTTTCCTTCCCACATTCCACATTCAATAAATCAGTATGTCCTGATAACTCTGCATGCGACCAGTGACTAATGACTTTCCATTCTCTTCCAATTAATATCAAAGTGTTACCTTGACTATATGTTTTCTTTTTTTTTGAGTTGGAGTCTCACTCTGTTGCCCAGACTGGAGTGCAGTGGCCGCTCCCGGCCACTGCAGCCTCGACCTGCTGGGCTCCAGCAATCCTTCCGCCTCAGCCTTCCGAGTAGCCAGAATTACAGGCACGCGCTACCATGCCCAGCTGATTTTTTGATTTATTGTAGAGATGAGGTCTCGCCAAGTTGCCCACACGGGTCTCGAACCTACAGGATCAGGCAATCCACTCACCTCAGCCTCCAAAAGCA
>CAUYQG010162936.1:0-20452 GCA_963574415.1 Tarsius wallacei
AAAAGTGGGCAAAGGACATGAACAGACACTTCTCAAAAGTAGACATTCAAGCAACCAACAAATATATGAAAAAAATAATCAACATTACTAATCATTAGAGAACTACAATGAGATGCCATCCCACACCATTAGAGAACTGCAATATCAAAACCATAATAAGATACCATCTCATACCATGCATAATGAGTATTTTTTTTTTTTTTTGAGCTGGAGTCCCACTCGATCGCCCAGACTGGAGTGCAGTGGTTGCTCCCAGCCACCGCAGCCTCGACCTGCTGGGCTCCAGCGATCCTTCCGCCTCAGCCTTTCGAGTAGCCGGAATTACAGGCGCGCGCTACCACGCCCAGCTAGTTTTTTTGATTTATTGTAGAGATGAGGTTTCGCCTGCCCAGGCGGGTCTCGAACCCGCGGGCTCAGTCAATCCACTCACCTCAGCCTCCCAAGGCGCGGGATTACAGGCTGAGCCACCGAGCCCGGCCATAATGAGTATTAATAATACGTTAGAAAGCAACAGATGATGGTGAGGTTGCAGAGAACAGGGACCTACTCCTATACTGCTGGTGAGAGTGTAAACTAGCTCAGCCTCTATGGAGGGCACCTTGGAGATTTCTCAAATACGTGAAAATAGAATACTATTCAACCCAGCAAGTGCACTACTGGGTATATACCAAAAGTAGCATAAATTGTTCTACCAGAAAGTCACCTACAATTTTATGTTTATTGCAGCACATTCTCAGTAGCAAAGGCATGGAACCAACTTAGATTCCCATCCAATGGTGGATTGGACAGAGAAAATGTAGTATATGTATTCCATGGACTACTACACAACTATAAAAAAGTACAAAGTCATGTACTTTGCCGTAACATAGGTGACGCTGGGGGCCATTAATCTGAGCAAATTAACACAGAAACAGAAACCCAAATACTGCAACTCATGAGTGGGAGCTAAACACAGGGCACACACAGACAAAGAAATAAGAAGAATAGAGACTGGGGACTCCTAAAGGAGGGAGGGGGAGAGGAGCAAGGTTTGAAAAACTACCTATTGGGTGCCATGCTCACTCTTTGGTTGACGATGTTTATAGAAAGCCCAAATCTCATCATTATGCAATATAACCTTGTAACTGACCTGTGCATGTCCCCCCAAAGTTAAAATAAAAACAAAAGGTTTACCAGAAATCAAACTTTGTGTTTGAGTTTGTTCCATTGTTTATATATCAGATGAGACTGCACCTCTTAGATATTGATATTTGATAACCCCCAAATACTGAGATCCAAAGACATAATTGTTCAGAATGCCCATGAGTTGACCAGGCACAGTGGCTCACACCTGTAATCCCAGCACTTTGGGAGGCAGAGGCAGGAGAATTGCTTGAGTCCAGAAGTTTGAAATTAACTTGGACGACATAGAGAGATATTGACTGTACAAAAAAATTAAAAAATTTAGCCCTGCATGGTGGCCTATGGCTGTAGTTCCAGCTACTTGGGATCTTGAGACAGGAGAATCACCTGAGCCTAGGAGGCTGAGGCTGCAGTAAGCTGTGATAGTGTCTCTGCATTCTAGCCTGGTGACAAAGCGAGACTCTGACAAAAAAATAATGCCCATTAGTCAACCCAAAACATGTAAGGTGAAGCTCAGGTCTTCATCTGGAAGGGAGACTGAATGGACAGCCTGGGATAGGAAGGTTATTACTCAATTTTACTTAGTGATATATGAGTATCAGGGTTTCTTCTTTTTTTCCTGATCTAGATGATGAGAGTTAAAAATTGTGTAAGACTATTATTTTCTCTCATGTGCTTTGATATTAGCAAAGGGGATGTCAGCTCCAGGCAGAATGTTAAAACTGTGACAAGATAGCTGTAGAGCTCTAAGTCTTGATTTGAGAAAGCACTTATCCTACTTGTGGAATAAAGACAGAAAGAAGCCAGTGCTTAAGTGAAAACAGTGGTCAATCTGTTGTCTAAATTTGAGCAGAGTTTTGTCTGGTGCTGGGAGAGTTGAGACAGGACTAAACTTGATCTGAAATCAGAGCCCATGTATAGACATTTGAGAAAAGAGGTAGGAATTTATTCCTCGAGTGAAAGCGTTTGTCATAATTTAGGACTCTGCTCCTCCTCCTGCAGCTGTGGTGGTAATAGAAGTGTACGCAGAAGCATTCATTTATCAGAGATGACACTTGCCCTATTTTTTAAGGGAAAATATGGAAGTATTAATGATGAGCTTATGAGTGATCAAGGAATCAATCACAGAGAACTACAACCTAAGTTGGCACTACATTGGGCTCTTAATCATTCCACGAAGTGCCCTTTTGTAGTCAACTGGCCAATTCTGCCATAACTTCAGGAAGCTCACTCCCGTATTCTACATCTTCTACCCAGGGAGAGGCTGAGCATTTGAGTAGCAACTATTAAATGAACAAGTAAGAGATATAACACAGGTGAAATGAATTTAGACTATGCCTCACCACTACTCCATTTTTCTTTTCTTTTCTGTTGCTCTTTACTGATTCTCTGAGAGAATTTGCAGAACGTCCTGAAATTAGAGTTGAGGCAGAAACTTGAAATACTGGTAACTATTAGAAGACTGACAGAAGACATGCGAAATTTAATAGTGCTCAAGGTATTTTTATTTGTTTGTTTGTTTCTTTTTAAAGACAGGGACTCACTTTGTTGCCCAGGCTGGAGGGCAGTGGCATGATCATAGCTCAAAGCAACCTTGACTTCTTGGACTCAAACAATCTTCTGCCTCAAACTCCCAAATTGTTGGGACTACAGGCATGCACCACCATAACTGGCTAATTTAAAAATTTTTTTAAAATAGAGACGGAGTCTCACTATGTTGTTCAGGCTGCTTTGAGACTCCTGGCCTCAAGTGATTCTTCCGCCTAGGTCTCCCAAAGTCCTGGGATTTACATGGCTAGCTGCTTAAGGCATTTACTTAGTACAGAGGTGCAATGAGAAAGGAGAAAAAATCTGTTGGTCTGGTAATATTATATCAGGAAACATGTAACACTCATTAAAAAAAAGAGTTTAGGAAAATGAGATGGGGAAAGATTTCTTGGTTGAGAAAACATGTATAAAGTTAACAATGGTGAGATGAAACATAAAACTATATACTAGAATAACTGAATAACTGCATAAAAATAATATAAGTTCAGTCTAATAGAATCAGTTTGTAGATATAAGCCCATGAGAATCATGGATGGATGTTAAAATGGAAAATGGCATGGTCTAAGTTGCATTTTATTCAGGTTGTTCTTGTAAAAGTCTTATAGAGATATTTGAGAGTTTAGACTCTAGAAGTCTATTGAAAGCACGTTTACATCAAATAATGTATTCATGTCTGCTTTATTTAAGCTAGAACTAGCTAGCCCTTACCTCTCCTCACCGGCCGTGGTGTTGTTTTCTAAAAGCACATCTGTTTTTATCCTTTCTTTTACTGTTTTATCTCCAATTCTGATTTATTGGCTATAACTTTTTGTTGTTTTAATTTTGTTTGTTGTTTTATGCTTCACAGTATACATTATTAACTTGTCATAAACCTTTAAGCAATGTACCATTTTATATATAGCCACCTTATAATAGAATACTTATATATTTACTATTTAATTATTAATTTTGAAACTATTCCCCTATGTAGATCCAGACTGCCACTTTGCATTATTTTCTTTTTGCCTATAGGAATTGCTTCAATATTTTTTACAATTCAGGTACCTTGGCCATTAATAATTTTAGTTTTTCAGTGTGACTGAAAAGGCTTTTTTCTCTTTAATTTTTGAAAGATAGTTTACTGAATATAGAATTCTAGGTTGACAATTTTTTTGGTACTTTAAAGATGTTGCTGCATTGGATTCTCACCTGAATTGTTTCTGACAGAAATCTGCTGTTACCTTCTTCTCACCGCCCTACCCCCACTGCCCCAGTGGGTAAGTTGTCTTTTTTCCTCTGACTGTTTAGAAGATTTTCTTTTTATTATTGATTTTGAGAATTTTATATGTCTGGGTGTAGTTTGTTTCAGTTTTCTTCTGTTTGGGGTTTGTTGAGCTTCAAAGAAGATCTTTCTGATATTATCTTACTTATTACCTTTTTCAACTATTTTCATTTGTCTTTAAAAATTTTTATTTTAAAGATGTGGGGTACATTTCAAGATTAGGTATACAAATGGTCATTGTACAAGTAAAGTTTGGGCCCCCCTTTGGTCCCCATTTCACCTGGCCTGAGATTAGTTACCCTTATTTATATTATGCATCCCCTCTCTTCTTCCCTACCCTGGCAGTTTTTGGCTTTTTTTTTTTTTCACTGATGTAACTTTATTAATATAAGCCAAATTTTTTAAAGGTAAAAGAGTTCCAGAAGATCTTCTCATAATGACAATTTTTAATTCACCAAGAAAACATAAATATTTTATATTTGTATACACTTAATAACATGGTCTTAAAACATATGATGCAAAAATACAAAGGGAGACCCCAAAATGGAATTTATCTGTTAAAAAATTGTATATTTATTCTCTCTCTCTTTTTTTTTTTAGAAAGTAGGAGTTTTTTAAGAAGACAGAAAATCTCCCCCAGCAGGAGGGGACACGAAAGAGGGTTGCCCATATTTATTCTTACATGTCTAAACTTCAGTCACCTTCAAAGTACTCTCCATTTGATGCAATACACCTATTGAGATGCTTTTTCCACTACTCAATACAGTTTTTAAAAAATGTTTAATCTTAAAGATGTGAGGTACAATTCAGGGTTAGGTATACAAATGTTCATTATGCAGGTACCTTTGTTGGTGAGATGTGCCCCTCTCCTCCAGTTTCTGTCTTTTAAAGATGACATTTAATTATTGAATTTTATTCTTTCTTCTAGATTTGTATATAACATTTTGTTTTATTTTTATTTTTATTTTTTTTTTGAGTTGGAGTCTCACTCTGTTGCCCAGACTGGAGTGCAGCAGCCATTCCCGGCCACCACAGCCTCGACCTGCTGGGCTCCTGCGATCCTTCCGCCTCAGCCTTCCAAGTAGCTGGAACTACAGGCGTGCGCTACCACGCCCGGCTAATTTTTTGATTTATTGTAGAGATGAGGTCTCGCCTGCCCAGGCGGGTCTCGAATCCACGGGCTCAGGCAATCCACTCACCTCAGCCTCCCAAAGGCACGGGATTACAGGCTGAGCCACCGAGCCCGGCTGTTTTATTGTTAAATATGTTAAGTGCATATAAGTAACATACATATATGTATGTATATTTGGCTATACAGGTGGTCCCTGACTCACAAAGTTTCAACCTATGATTTTTTGACTTCACTATGGTGCAAAAGTAGTGTGCATTTGGTAGAAATTGTACTTCAAATACCCATACAACCATTCTGTTTTTCACTTTCAGTATAGTATTCAATAATGGCATAAGATAGTCAACACTTTATTACAAAGTAGTCTTTGTGTTAGATGACTTTGCCCCAATTGAATGCTAACACAAGTATTCTGAAGACATTTAAGGCAAGCTAGGTTTAGCTGTAATGTTTGGTAGGTTAGATCTATTAAGTGTATTTACAACTTAACCATATTTTCAACTACAATGGGTGAATTGGGATGTAACGCCATTATAATTAAAGGATCCTCTATATATTTATTTCTATGCATTTCTTTTTCTATACCTAAAGAAAAAGTTGTATACATAAAGTTGCTTATGTTGTATGTTCATTATTATCAGTTAAAATATTTTATAATTTTCATTTTAATGTTTTTCTTTTACTCCTAGATTATTTAGATGTGCATTATTCAATTGGTATGAAGTGTGGATTGTTAAGATACATTATCATTATTGATTTGTAGTTTAATTTTCATTGTGGTCAGAGAATACATTTTGAGTAATTTCATTGATTTAAAATTTGTTAAGACTTTTTTATATTGCAACATTTAGTTGGTGTTTCATACACACTTCAAAGGAACATTAATTGTATTGTTATTGAGTGCAATGTTCTATACATGTCATTTGGGTTAGGTTTGTTAGTTATGTTGTTATGATCTGTATTTATATGCATTTCTTTTTTATCAGCTTGTACTACCATTTTTCAGGAGAGGGATGCTGAAGTCTCTCATCATGATTATGAATTAGTTCCCCCTTTGTTTCTGTCAATTTTGCTTTTTTTAAATAGAATTTGTTATTTAGGTCTTCCAATTAATTATTATGACCACTTTATCATTATCAAATGTCTCTTTTTATTAATGCTTCTTGCTTTATTGTTTGCATTGACCATATTAGTATAGTACCTGACATTCTCCTGGTTAGTGTTTCTATGGTATATGTTTTTTCATTCCTTTGTTTTTAATGATTGTATTTAACATATGCCTTTTATAAGCAACATGAATATATTCAATCTGACTGTTTTAGCCTTTTACTTGGAATACTTTGCTCATTTACATAAATGAAATTACTGTTTGTTTTATAGTTACCACATTATATTTATATTTCATATTTTTTGTCTTATTTTGGGTAATCACATTTTTAATGCATTTAATGCATTTACTGTTATTTGGTGACAACAGTCTAATTTTGATGAAAATAATCTAATTAAATGGATGAACTTTAAATGAGTGTTCTGAATTTTGTATAATTATTTTACTTTAAGTGACATATTTTTCCCTGTGTGAAGGTATTTCTAAAACTTAGTAAGAATTAATGATAAATCATCATAAAGTACTTATTCTAAAAACAGATTTCCAAGAATGCAGCTTATATGTAAGATGAAGTGAGTTTTATAAGTCTAATGATATTTGTCTCAAAGGATCTTTTAAATATAGCTTTCATGTCCCTGAATGATACTCCTTTCCATGGCAAATAAAACATTTCAGGTAATGTAGCTCTTAGGCACCCTAAGAAAGACCGTAAGTTGATTACCACTGTTTCATACATTTGAATTTAAATGTAGAAACCTCCATTTTTACATTGGAGATGTTTGTGCATCTCTATGGATATGGGAAACTATGGCAACAGGATTCCCAAACCAACTGTTTTTACAGCCACAGGAGAATGGCTATTATAGAGATAACATTTTCATAAAATCATCCAGGGCCCAAAACCACATGTAGGGCCAGTGAGAAATTGAGGAGTCACACATTGCCTGAGAACCACTGGATGGTCAAAACTGTTGCTGGAGAATAATTTTTCTGTAAGTGCTTTTGACAACAATACATTGGAAAGACAAACATGGGTGAAACTTTGAGTTTATTCTCTGACTTAATTCATTGTTTATTTTAGATAATGACATTGCACTCTCTAGATCTTAATATTTGAAGACCCTGAACATCACTTATGTCAGAACAACATGAGCACATTAGAATGTGAGTCAGCTGAGCTCATGGAAGGTGGGCTCAGGTCTGCCTCTGGTAGGGAGACTTACTGAGAGGAGGATTCCTTCTCTGATTGTTAGAGGCATATTGTATCTGCATTTATGTCAACTGCCAGAGAGAAAAGTGAAGGACACAGTGTCCTTGACTTTAATGAGCTTTGATCATCCTAGGAAAAGAGGCTAAGAACTGTAGACCCAGGCAGAGATATAAAACCATGAAAAGAAAGTCTATAGAACTTTCTGAGTCCATGGAAGAAAGACAGCTTTCTCATTGAGAGGCCAGAGACTGGCCAGAGTTGTGCTTAAATAACTGAAAATAATAGAAGAAGTTAAAACTTTAATATCTGAAACTGAGCAGAGCAGAGGCTAGGTCTGGATGTACTGAGGCATCTGCCTTAGATTAGGATTAGGGTTAGTCTAAATCAGAGGTTAGGTCATGTATCACAATTAAGTATAGCTCTGTCGTTCTCAAAGTACTGTCCCTGGAAAGCAGCATCACCATTACCTGAGCATTTGTTAGAAAGGTAAATCATCCCAGACCTGCAGTACTAGGTTTGTGCTCAGAAATCCATGTTTTAACAAACTCTCCAGGTGATGCTGATGCACACTCACATCTAAGAACTACTGGTTTACATAAAAAGAAAATTCTGATGAGAAGCCCACATTATATGTTTGAAAAAAAAAAAACAGCTCAAAACCATGTTAAAATCTATATATCTTTTGTGCTTATATCCCTGGGGTGCCCTAAAATCACCAATAAAGATGTTTCCTTTGTTTCAGAGGAGAACACAACAGAACCTGGCAATTTCTTCACCAGCAGGTTCTGAGACAGTTAGAAGAGAACTTGTGCTTCAGTCTGTGTAACATTAGATCCTGGGCATATGTAGGTATTTCTTCAGTTCTTCCATTTTCTTAGAAACCTCATTTTCTCTTTTTCTTCCTTTCCTAAGAAATTCATTGTGTCTTTTTTCAAGTAGTAGCTAACTAAATTAAATACTCAAAACAAAAACAAAAACAAAAAACAAAACCCAACTACTGCACAGGTGTCTTTGATATTTATTTTTTATCACCACTAAGTTGCTTCATATATATTTTTTTACTCACCACTAGATTTTCCTCCCTTTCCTTTGTTCAGATTTTTTTGAGTGTTAAGTAAGACTTCCTGTGGTTTATGGTAGAGCACGATATGGAGATGCTAAATAAAAAGAGATGTCATCAAGAACATTATGCGTTTTCAATATTCTACCAGTCTTACCTATCTAAACCGTGGTTACTGAGTCCTTATGTTACCTGGTGTTTCTCTGTGCTGTAGTAAAATGATATAATTTCATCACTCATGGAAGTAGTACAAGTTTTTTGAAGGATAAATAGAAACATCAATGAGTATAGGCAAGTTTTATTAATGCTTTAATAGCAACATGCTTGAGATATTTAAGAATCATAGAGGAACTATGGAAATGAGAAGTGTGTAAAATGAGTAGTAAAGGGTGGCACACCTCATCAACAAGGGAACCTGCATAACGAATATTTGTATACCTAACCCTGAATTGTACCCCACATCTTTAAAATTAAAAAAAAATTTAAAAATTTCCAAGAAGTGTAACTCTCAGTATGGATAAATTGGAATAAGCAGAGGTTAGTTATTTGAGAGTAAACTAGTTGATTCTAGAAGGGTATGATACATATCAAGACACAGAGGTGAGACAAAGCAAAGCATGTTCTACAGACATGGCAGTTTCTGTGTGTGTGTGTGTGTGTGTGTGTGTGTGTGTGTGTGTGTGTGTGTTGGGGGGGTGATAGAATCTGTTTGGAGTTGGAACATACTCATGTAGAGGGAGTTATTCTTTATCCAAAAAATTATGAATGCTAAGGAAATTGTTTTTAACAGGGAGTGATATAGTCCAATTTAAATTAAAGACAGACTATTATGTCAATAAAATGGTGAGTACATTTGAGTGCCTAGAATGAAGGCAGATCAGTTAGAAGGTTATTAATGAAACAGTCAAATCCTGAATTCATGCTTCTTTCCTTTCAGCCATTTCTAGCCACACCCACCTGTCATGGTATCATTCTACAACAACACAGGAACCCAGGTGACCGAATTCCTGATGATCTGCTTCCCGGGAATGCAGGACACACAGCACTGGCTATCTATTGTCCTGGCTCCTCTCCTGGTTTTGGCCCTTGGGGCCAACTTTGTGTTATTACTCGCCATCTGGCAGGAGACACTTCTGCATGAGCCCATGTACTACCTGCTAGCCATCCTCTCTGTGCTGGACATCATCCTCTGCCTCACAGTCATTCCTAAGGTCAGACCCTCTCTGGACTCTCTTTAGGCACTCAGTTATCATGTTTCTTTAAACGGTACCTTGCTGTGATGCTGTAAATTCCCCATCCTGAAGCAAAATGCTTAATGAATCACCCACACCATCATACCAGGTCTATCACAGCTTTCCCAGGTATGTCCCCTCTCATGACTGTGTCATTTTAAGTTTTAATTAAAGGCCCTCTCTCAATGTCTGAGTTAGCTATATTTCAGGTTTCAACTTTTACTTCTAAGAAGATTCTTCTTGTCTCTGAGTTATCTAACTATAAAATCCAAGTACTCTATACTTTTCTTTCAAAAAAGTAACTTAATTTATTAAAATTCAATTACATTTATGTCATATACTGAGATAGGAAGCACGGGGGGAAGAGGTTTTTTATGTATATGAAGGGTTTAGAGGTTTCCAAATGTAAGCATTGGATTTACTGCATTTGATATTCCTGTGATCATAAGCCTTGTAATGGGAAGATGTGCCCGCTGGAGTTCAGGTTAAGAACTGTGGAGCTCAGGGCTAGAAATAAACATTTTTTAAACAAAAGATTAATCTCTAAATGGAGGGTAGGAGTATAAGTGAGGTTCTGACAATCGGAACACACATAGAAAGTATTCAAAATGAGGATGCTGTCCTGCCTGGGATTATGGGGCTCTAATTTGGGGATATGAATGGTTGAAATAATCTAAGGGTTTTTTTCTAGGGCTGAGTATTCTAGAATGAGAACGATGTACAGTGTTTTTGAGAACAACGATTTTTGCAGGTCCTGCTCATCTTCTGGTTCAACATGAAGCCCATCAGCTTCGTGGGCTGCTTCCTGCAGATGTTCATCATGAATACCTTCCTTCCCATGGAATCCTCTACCTTTCTAGTCATGGCCTATGACCGCTATGTGGCCATCTGCCATCCACTGCGATACCCATCCATCATCACTGAACAATTTGTCATGAATGCAGCTATCTTCATCGTCTTCCGCAATCTGCTAGCCACACTGCCCACTCCAGTTCTGGCTGCAAGGCTCAACTACTGTGCCAGCAATGTGGTGGAGAACTGTATCTGTGCCAACATTTCTGTAGCAAAGCTGTCCTGTGGAGATATTCGCCTAAATAAGCTCTACCAGTTTGTGAGTGTTTGGTGCCTACTAGGTTCTGACCTGGTACTCATCTTGCTGTCTTACTGCTTCATACTGAGAGCTGTTATGCACCTGAAGTCAGGGGGTGCAGCCACCAAGGCTTTGAGTACTTGTGGTTCCCATCTTATTCTCATACTTTTCTTCTATACGCTACTACTAGTCTTCATCTTCACAAACAAGGCAGGAAAGAAGATACCCTCAGAGGTACCCATTCTTCTCAATGTCCTGCACCACCTCATCCCACCAGCCCTCAACCCCATTGTTTATGGAGTACGAACCCAGGAAATCAAGCAGGGAATTATCAGGCTACTCAAGTACCAGCGCTGAGAGGTGTAAATCAAAGCTCAGGGGCTACAGAAGCCTGGGTGTTTTGATGGGTTCAGCTGAATGTCACAAGCAACACAATTTGACATCTACGGACTTAAACTTTTATGAACTGCTATCACAATATTTATCCTTACTCATCCAAATATGTGCTAAACCCACCCTTAATCATACATTATCTTCTTCATTCTGACTATCCCATCAAGATCCTTCAATTACTCATTTATTAAATAAGTATTTAACACCTTCTATGTACTTCTCAGTCTTTACATTCTAAGGAAGTCTTTTATTTAATTCATAGGGCAGGGGTTGGGAAGCACTTTAAACAGAACATGGGGTATGTTCTATCTGTAGCATAGGATCAGGGGAAACTGGTGAAAACTTTCAACAGTCAGGGTAAAAAGTGGTAATGGCTTGGACTAAGCTAGTGAGAGAAAATTGAAGCTATGGGTTGCAAGATTTTCAGAGTCCAGATGCAGTGTATAAAAGTTGGAAAAGATTAAAAGACAACACCAAAGCTTTTAGCAAGGGCAACTGGAATAGGGAAATAGGCATTAATTCAAGAGCTACTTTGGTCTGGAATTTTGATGTATAAAGTTGTAAGAACAGGTTTCAGGTAAGATTTAAAGACACAAAAATTATGAAACTGTTAATATGAGCAGTCATTGTTTATCTTAACGCTAATATTTCTTATTATTCACTAGTAAAAACTAATTAGAAACAACATTTCTCAGGAATTAAATAGGGGTCACCTTCAGGTCTGTCACTTCAGGTCTTTGGGCCTGTTTGACATGCAGAAAATTAATTTTTTCCTCTGCCTTCTAATATTTTATTTGTTGCTCTCTCAATGTTTTAGTGCAAAAAGTCATTATTTACTCTGTAAATCCCTGTTTTTCTCCCCCCTGTGTGTGGCAAAGCAGAGACAAACAAAATAAACCATATTCCATAAGAATAAGTTTTATTATGGTCATTAAAAAAAAATAGAGTAGCCTTTCTTCTTCCAGTTAACTTGCTTTTCTCATTCATTTTCCTGAGTTTTAACTTGAATGACTGAAGAAAATCTGAATTTACATCACATACCTTGAGTGGGATATAGCTATTGTTCTTCTCTATTGTTTTTTTCATATGACATGGGCTTAATTCTTTTGAGCAAGCTAAAATTTCTCCTCCCACATTAAACCAATCATATATAGATAAAGTTATGTGGCATTTTTTTTCTTCTCTTTTTCTTTTTTTCTTAATGATATCAGGATCTCACTCTGTTGCTCAGGCTGCAGTGCAGTGGCATGATCATGGCTCAACACAACCTTGACCTTCTAGGCTAAGGTGATCTTTCAGCCTCCTGAATAGCCTCCTGAGTAGCTGGGACTACACGCGTGTGCCACTACTCCTGGCTAAAAATTTTTTTTTTCTTAGTAGAGATGAGGTCTATGTTGTCCAGGCTGATTTCAAACTCCTGGCCTACAAATTATAAATTAATATATGATCCTCCCACCTTGGCCTCCCAAAGTGCTGGGATTATAAGGTGTGAGCCACTGTGCCCAACCAAATTTTCAGTAATATAAAACAATTTTAAAATTCTGTTTTAGTATAAATAAATATCTTATGATAAATTCTTTAGTTCTGGTGACCCATCTCAATCTAAGTTACTTTCTGCCAGTTTATAGAAAAATCTTGCTTTAAGGTAAGTTGATGTGAGTCACTATTAGGACTATGATTTTTATAATAAAATATTATTTTGATGTAATGATCTGTTTTATAATACTGATGGCTTACATTTACTTTAGAAATAGATATTATTTTTATTTTGAAAGTCCTTCTCAGTGATATTTAGTTATAAATATGTTCAATTAAGGCTTTCTTCTGAAATATAGTAGGCCCTCTTTATCCATGGTGATATGTTCCAAGACTTACAGTGGATGCCCCAAACCACTGAGAGTACTGAACCTTATATATACTATTTTTTTCCTACATACCACATATCATAGTATATACTACTATATCATATATACCTATGATAAAGTTTAATTTATAAATAAGGCACAATAAGAGATTAATAACAATAATTAATAAGATAAAACAATTGTCACAATATGACATCAATACCCTTGCACTTTGGGTAATTATTAAGTAAAATAAGGGTTACCTGATGACAAGTTCTGTGATACTATGATGGTTGATTCGACAACTGAGATGGCTACTAAATGACTTAGGGTTAACTAAGTGACTATGGGGTGGTCAACATATACAGTGTGGATATGTTGGACAAAGAGATGATTCCCAGGCAGGACAGAGTGGGGCAGTGTGAATTTCATCATGTTATTAAGAATGGCAAGAAGTTTGAAGCTTGTAAGTAGTTTATTTCTTAATTTTTTTATTTAATGTTTTCAGACCACAGTTGACCATGGGTGATGGAAATTGCAGAGAGTAAAACTGCATATAAGTAGGGCTACTGATATAATATTTGCAAGACTGAGTCTTTTGTTGGCTATATTGTTCTGGTCTGTATAAAATAAACAGTGTATTGTGTGATCAGATTTTAGACCTTATTTTAGCTGTAATTATTACTAATTATTATTATTACAGAGATGTAAATGCATTTTCATTTTCAAGTAGATGCTAATCAGAAGTTCAACAGCTATGAAACAAAAGGCCACAGATAAAAGTTCAGAACTATTTCTTTTGATTGCTAGGGGTGGATTAAAGAAATTGACAAAGCATGGCAGCTTGTATCTCAAATATATCAGTAATACATCATTTCATCTCAAGCTAATTGACCCGGACTTTGAGAGTTGTTCTTATTGTGGACTTAAAGACATTTTTATTTTGGAGTCAGAAGACAAGAATGTGTGATTTGGGGTTTAGTGGGACTTTCTCTGCCTGAAATCGATATTTCTCTTATCAGTAATCATGGCAACGTGTCAGTCCTAAAGACAAGATGAAGACTCAGATAGCATTTCAGTGGGAAATGCTTTGCTTTGTTTATTGAGAGATTATAAAACTATTGGGCCCAGAAGAAAATATATATGAAGTCCTGTTATCAATAAAGATCATCAGCTTGTTCTGGGTATATAAGTAGTCTTTCAGGAATACTTGGATTTTGATCTGTGAACAACATAAAAAATTGTACTATCTGGATTTTTTCCCCTTTCCATTATTCACTTTTCCCATTCAGTGTCAGTCACTATTGAGAGCATGTGGAAAGTGTCCACTCCTATGCTTGAAAAGAAGTGTGGAGAGTCTCCGTAGTGTCAATGATGCGCTTGTAAGATAATAAGTGGCTGCATGGATACTTAGAACTAGAAATACCCTCTAAAACAATTAGTTTACAGCCTTCATGTAACAGATGAGGATTCCAAAACTAAGAGTGATTACTGATTTGTTTCCAGTTGCGCACTTCATTTGTTTAAGACCTAGAATGCAGAACTTCTCACTCACCATTTCAGGCTTTGTCTCTCTTTTCAAGTCGCTTACTGCACTTAAGTGCACCTCATTTATTTTCACTTCTTCCTATGTAGAAGAAAGCATTCCATCAACAGTCCTAGCATCCAGATTCATTTATATTCTGCCTAGATACCATACAAGTTTATCAGTGATTACAAATATGTTCTATGTGTTTCTGTACCCTCAAGTTCTTAGTTCCTAAACCAAAGCAAAATGCCTAGAAAATTTTTGCACAATTATTTTTTTAAAGATGTGGGGTACAAGTCATGATTTGGAATGTAAGTGGTCTATGTACAGGTGAAGTTTGGGCCTCCCACTAATGCCAACTTCCCCTGGCTTGTCCAATTATTAATAGGCCCTAGAATATTTCAGTGTCATTTCTGGTGCATCTTTTGATATTGTGCCATATTAGTACATCAAAGCTGAGCTTTGTAAACAGATTACCAACAGTCATTGTGAATCCCAAAGGTAAAGCTTCAAACACAGACAGTGGTATGAAGACATTAAAGAAAAGGCTTTTTATGTGAACACTCCTTTTTCTAGTTGTTCCACCTGTCAGTAATTCTTCCTAGAGCTCTACCCATTTGAAGGTTGTGACTGACAACAAGACAGACTTTGCTGACAAGAAGAGGAGGAGATGAAAGGTGCTGGACTGGTTAGAGATAAATAAAGAATTAGTTATTGACTCCAGCAATTTCTGTCTTCCTGGGCTGTGGTTTTTTTCAATGACCACATTATGCAACTAGGTCAATAACAATAACAATATTAAGATCGCAGGAAGATGACTGCCGAGCCAGTTGAACTATGTGAGTCTTGGCATGATTGAGTGAGTGTATGGAAAATTTTGTGAACATGCTGGTGAGTGAGTGGGCATGTGAGTAGCTGACTGAGTGAGTGTTAGGGAGTTAGCGGCCAGGACTTTCCTGGTGCAGCAGCTGGTGCCACAGCTGCTGGGCTTGGACCCTGTGATTCCCATGATGCAAAAGCAAAGGTCATTTTACCAATCTCCCAAGGCTGAGGTGAGTGGATTGCCTGAGCCCACGGGTTCGAGACCCGCCTGGGCAGGCGAGACCTCATCTCTACAATAAATAAAGATGTGGGGTATAGTTCAGGGTTAGGTATATAAAAACCGATCACGCAGGTACCCTTGTGGATGAGGTATGCCTCTCCCTCCCCTAGCAGTTTCCCTCGGCTGCCCATCCCATCCCCGCCCGACAGTTTCCCACTGCTGCCAGTGGCTTTCTTAATTGTATAATTGTTCAAGGTCCATATGAGCGAGAACATATGGAGCTCTGTTCTTTGTTTCTGTGATAAATCACTGAGTATGATCAACTCAGCAATTCCCCTATGGGGAATATACCCGGAGGAACTCAAATCATCCTAGAAAAAAAGATACCTGCACACGTATGTTTGTTGCAGCTCTATTCGCAATAGCAAAAACGTGGAACCAACCATGTTGCCCATCTTCTTCGTCTTTTCGGTCTTTTCTTGGTTTTCCTCTGCCTGGGCCTCCCCAAGTGCAGGTGTGAGCCACTGAGCCCGCCCACATTTTGCATTTCTAACAAATTCCTAAGAGAGACTGATGCTGCTGGCCAGGGACCACACATTGAGAAACAGTGTTCTAAAAACCTAGCTGTGCTTCTGCTGTGTAGCACCAGGAAGTGGGGAGGCTTGTCTTCTGACTTGGTGGCTTCCATCCCTGTTGTCAACAAACATACGTGTGCAGGTATCTTTCTTTGTAGGATGATTTGAGTTCCTCCGGGTATATTCCCCATAGGGGAGTTGCTGAGTCGATCATACTCAGTGATTTATCACAGAAACAGCCCCAGATCCCTGATTCCCTCTCCCAGTCCACTTCATCGTCCTCTGGCTAGGCTGCTGTCAACCCACCGAGAAAGAGTCTCAAATTGAAGTAAAAATAAGCGGTAGAAGCTCTGTTTTACTTTGAGAACTCAGCCTCTAAGGGGGATACAACTGTGTAAGCTTCTAGAATGAAGCTCCGGGAAGAATTTCAGAGTTTACCTGGGTGAAAAAACCAAAGAGCCTTCCCCACAGGAAATTACATAATGACAGCCACACCTATCACTTGTGGATACATCCATCCAGGGCAGGTCTGAAGGTATTAAAACCCCGCCCGGGTCATCATTTTAAATCCCCATTGACTGTAACGAGCGCATCTTGAGTTCAGCATTTTGTGGCTCCCGTGGTACCTGGGAGGGACCACAAGACGCTATCAAGCAGAGTCAAATTCCTAAGAGTGTGGCCTACAGGGGAGACGGGGAGAGGAGAAAATGGCTGGGAGCATCCCACAGGCGGAGGAAGGCGCAGATTTGGAGACACAGAGGAGGGAGGAGGGAGGAGAAAGAGAAAGCTGTTAGGAAGACCAACTACGGCTGTGGAGTCAGAAAGACAGAGAGGAGGACCGACGGCAGCGCTGGACCGGAGGGAAAAAGAGAGCGGGCCGGTCACAGGGACCCTGGCACACAAGACGCGGGAGTGTGATCCTCTGGGCTCTGACTGTGTCTTTCTCCTATCAAGACTCCACAAGGCGGCTGGAATGACACTTCTGAGTGCAGATGTGACCGTGTATTGTCCCTGCTTAAATCCTTCCATGGCTCCAGTGCGGTCAGGAGGGACCTTCTTATGGAACTTCTTAGCACAATCCAGGCTTCTGTATTCCTCTGCAGTCCTGGCTCTAGAAATATGCCCTTTCCTCATTAGATGCACACACGCACACATGCACACACGCATGCACACGCACGCACACACATCCCTCTGCTTCAGCCGCGTTGGCCTGGTCCTCAGAATGCGCCATGCTTCTCTTGATCTTTGCATTTTCTCTTACCTCTGTGAGTTTCACCTTCCTCACCTCCCTCCTTTCCTCCACACTCTCACCTGGTTGACAACTCCTCTGAGACTTATTCTGGGAAGCCTTTCCTGGTTCTGAGGAAAGGGTGTGTGTCCCACCTATGTGCTTTCTGAGATTCAGGGCTCTCCATTGTCATTGTTTGATTCCCGTAAAGCCCCTGGGGGCAGCTGAGAGCTGGCATATCTTTATCAGTTGATTGTAATTATCTGTTGACTTTCTTAAGAACAAAGAATTCTTAAGAACAAGAATTATGTCCCTAGAGCCTCAAACTAAGTCTGGTGCCTAGTTGGTAAATATTTGTGGAACTAATATTTGAGGCAACTATAATTTTAAAAAATATGTGTTGGCAGCTTGGGCAACATAGCAAGAACTTGTCTCTACAAAAAATTAAAAAGTTAGGCCAGGCGCAATGGCTCTCGCTTATAATCCCAGCATTTTGGGAGGCTGAGGTGAGAGGATTGCCTGAACCCATGGGTTCGAGACCAGCACTGACAACTTGGCGAGACCTTGTCTCTACAATCAATCAAAAAATTAGCTGGGCATGGTAACACGTGCCTGTAGTTCTGGCTACTTGAAAGGCTGAAGCGGAAGGATCGCCTAAGCCCAGCAGATCAAAGCTGGGGTGGCTGTGAGTGTGCCACTGCACTTCAGCCTGGGCCACGGAGTGAGACTCCAACTCAAAAAATAAAATAAAATAAAATAAAAGACTCCAGGTGGGAGATGTTAAACTTCTGGACTAGATAGGACCCAAAAAAAAAAGAATTAAGTTGAATGTGATAAGTAAGCCGGGCTCGGTGGCTCAGCCTGTAATCCCACGCTTTGGGAGGCTGAGGTGAGTGGATTGCCTGAGCCTGCAGGTTCGAGACCCGCCTGGGCAACTTGGCGAGACCTCATCTCTATAATAAATCAAAAATTAGCTGGGCGTGGTAGTGCGTGCCTGTAGTTCCAGCTACTCGGAAGGCTGAGGCGGAAGGACTGCCAGAGCCCAGCAGGTCGAGGCTGCGGTGGCCGGGAGCGGCCACTGCACTCCAGTCTGGGCGACAGAGTGAGACTCCAACTCAAAAAAAAAAAAAAAAGAATGTGATAAATAGTACAGGAAATGACAGACTGATTAAAAATGAGGGAAGAGTAAAGGAAGTCTATCAGATGACCCTAAAAGTCAATATAACGCTTGTAAAGTGAATGAAGGGGCCTGAGACTAGATGCATGAAAGTATTCTTCCCTCCTTTACTCCTTCACCAGAATTTTATTGGGCACCTACTGCATGCTCCGCACTGGTCTAGGTAGTGGGGCACAGCACTGAACAAAATAGAAAAAACCTTGGCCCTCTCAGAACTTCAGTTCTGGTGGTGAACACGTGGTACCATTGAGAGGACAGTCAGATTCGAGTGGGAGGTCAATCGATCAGGGAAAGTTAAAAAGTTTGTTAAAGAGCTTTAAAAGAGCACATGCCTGGCTTCCTTTCATTTTCTGAACATATGTGTGCAGTGATGATTGTAAAACATATTTAGGGCTGTCACACAGTAGTAAGATGGGGTCTTTTTGTCCAGCAAAGAAAGAAGTTTGCCAGAGAGAGAGGTATAGAAACCTGTAATCATGCAATGACTGGTGTTAGGTTGGTGCCAGATGTGAGTATGGGTAGAATTCCTTCTTGACAAAACTGGGAATTAGTTTCTCTTTGAAGAGACATCCCTAATTTTTAAAATATCCCATTAATTGTCAGTCAGTGGGTAGAAAAATCACAGAAAATTTAAGAAACTCCTTCCACCTCGGCCCTTCAAGTAGCCCAAATGACAGGTGTGAGCCACCATGCCCAGCTTATTATTATTATTGTTTTCTGATTTATTGTAGAGACAAGGTCTTGCCAAGTTGCCTGGGCTGGTCTCGAACCCACGGGCTCAGGCAATCCACTTGCCTTGGCCTCCCAAAGTGCTGGGATGACAGGCTGCGCCACCGAGCCCGGCCAACTTCCCTGTTTTATCCCTTCACAGCTTCACAATCTGAGTTCCCAGTGAAGTCAAAGGAAGATGCCACCAGGCCAGATGCGTCTAAGGCCTGAAGAGCAAAAGAGACTAAGAACATCTGTGCCCCCAGGAGGAGCCAGCGCCAGCCAGGCCCTGGAACTCTTGGGTAACAAGAAAAATGTGAAGAGATCCCTGTCCTAGCTGAAACAGCCAAACTCTGCTGCCGAGGTGCCAACGATAATAAGAGGGCTTGCCGCTGAAATTACAGGATTTGCTCACAGAGCAGATTTTCCCCACAGAAAAACAGAGGGGGTAAGTCAAGCAGACAGCAATAGGAAATAGCAAAACAGTGGGCTTCCCCAGGGATGACTGCAGCAGGGAATTTGGGCTTCTTTTCTAGTGCCAGTCTTACGGTAATGCTTGGTGGACTCGTTAAAATCCAATTAATGACTATTTTTGTGTGCCATCTTCTGGCATGAGATTTTGGGAAATTGAGATACTTTCTTGTCATCAGCCTGTGGCATTCACTTGCTTTCCCTAAAATGGTTTTCCCTGAGTTTTCCATTCTCCCCAGTTTTGTGCCCAAGGTAATCTGGTCAATGTTCCAGCAAGAGAAACTGCATGCTCGGAGGCTTCCCCTCAGTGACCCCTTCATGTCCCAGGAACCGTCCCTGGCCTTGGCGGCCTCTGCTCTTGGCTGCCTTCTTCACTTCATCACAACCCTGGCCTGAGGCTGCACCCTGTGGTGCTTACTTGGTGACCTTAGGGGTCCCCTCCTCACCACACATCACTGGCTAGTGTTCCCCCAATATCACCTCACCTCTTTGGGATAGTGAGATTGTGGTTTTCATTGATACTATGTCACTTTAGGCCATGTGGGTTGTATTTTTTTTGTTTTGTTTTTTTTTTACAGATTGCTTCTTTTCTTTCTTTCTTTCTTTTTTTTTTTTTTTTTTTTTGTTGGGGGTATAAAAATGTTTCCCACGCTGGAGTTCAATTGCAAGGTTAATGCAAAACACAACATAGATACCCAGGGCAAATATAAAACATACAACAAACCC